>JAODAL010000566.1:0-296025 GCA_025379985.1 Phyllomedusa bahiana
AGGTATACGCCCTAGTACTCTCTGCAAGATTGTTGGTGTGCGTTACCTTGTCTAGAGAGAGTTTGGAGTTCTGTTTGATTACCCGTGTACCAGTCCGTTTCGCTACGTTTTCTTACCTTGCCTGTTTGCCACCTGCCCTGACCGTCTGCCTGTCTATGACCACGAACCTCTGCCGCCCGTCCTGACCTCCTGCCTGTCCCCGACTACTCTTCTGGATTACGACTCTGTACCACGCAGTACCCCGGCCGCCATCGCAAGCAAGTCACGTCAGGGGTAGCGACCTGGTAGCCTCACGCCGCAGCAAGTCCATCCCGCTTTGTGGCGGGCTCTGGTGAATACCGGGGGCTACTTAGACTCCACTCCCTGGCATGGCTGAACTACCATCGCTTGCGGTGGTCCAGCGAATCCACCGAACCATTACAGTTGTGTGTAAACTATAGCGCTTTTTTACATAGGAATCAATGAAAATGAACTGGGGGGCATTTTGGAGGCTGTTGGTGTAGGTCCCAGAGGTAGGACCTTTACATAACACACATTGATGGCATATCCTATGCCATCAATGTGTATGGTGTGAATACCCCTTTAAGCTATAGCTACAATTTATATTTATTTGGTCACTTGGAACATTCCCTACTTGCAGGAAGAAGATTGCTACAGACTTGTGTCCCCATCTCAGTCTATGTCTGGTGCAGCCACCTGTAGACATAATACCTTCTTCCTGCATTAAAGGGGTATTCTCACCACATTGATTAGCTTTAAATATGTAAGGAAAGGTAAATAAAAACTATTACCAAATACATTGTTTCACTGTTTCATACCACACATTGCTGTGTCTTATCAATAGGAAGGAGTTTCTCAGTCTCTGATCCTATCTTTTTACTGAGAAAAACTTTAACCCTTATAGTTACCGACCTTGGAGCAGCCTTGTGCCATCCTGTCAAGTCTACAGAGAACATTTATGTACGATTGCATCGAAGAAAAGAATTACTCAGCAGCTAACTGCATCTTGGCAGCATGAACGGTTTTTTTCTCTCATAAAAAATACTGAAATGCCAGAACCTGCTGTAGACCTTTCCATGGCCTGCTCAAGAAGTGTGAGCCAGAAGAGGCTGTGAAGGGTGAAAACAGCCAGATGGGACAACCTCTTTAACTCCACATACCCTCTATCAGTGTCAGTTTCATTTCACAGGCTTCTGCAAGGCCACAGGATAAACAGAGCTATTGCCAACCTTTTGAGACTTCGACAATGTTCCAGGTAATACATAGCCACGGCATCTCTTGTACATGTCTCTTAGACTCACTTGCCACTTAAAGGGGTTTTATCATTTCATTAAATGGTCTTCAGAATAAGGGGACAGTGAAAACAAGCAACTTTGCAATTGGATGTCATTAGCAAAGCTGTCTTGTATTCACAGTATTCCAGTTTTCCTTATTTTGTTTTTTGTTTACACTGATATCCAATGCGGTCGTCCCCTCCTTGAATTTCACTAGCTGGGACTCACTTTACACAGCCAGAAAAAAAAAATTAACTGAAGGGCTTACACAATCAAAACAGCACAATTTAGTCGATCCCTCCGACTCAGAGTTAGGGCGTAGCATTTTCCTCTCCCCCCCACAGAAACAGACTGCAGCAGATTCTAAAAAGAAAACATAACATTTTCCCCCGTGCCAACCTCCTCATGAACAATCTGCCGTTCATAGAGCTAAACACATCAACTGAACACATCCCACTGTGAGGGGAAAAGAGTGCTCATCTAAATTTAATGCAGCCTTTATTATACAGCCTAAAAATAAGATAAAGGGGAGAGACACAGAGACTGTGGACCAAAGGGGGGGGGGGACCCTCGGGAGCCAGCAAAAAGTGAAGGGGGGAAGATGTCACCACTGGGGGGAGAAAACGCCCGCTTCGGATTGAAACAAGACATATAAAATCACCGAACAAAGGGAAGCGATACACCCCTTTAAGCCTCACATCTTGAGGTACACCCCGAGGGCTGCTTTCCCTTAGACAGGTCTTGCTGCTAGCAGCACTATCAAAAACAGATTTTAGGACTACACTCCCTCCCCATAGGTGTGCTTCTTGGTGGCTGTCAAGGCCTGATTTTGATCTTAAATAGTTTTACCACAATTTCACATGGGGGGGCACCCCACCTTTGAGATGCCAAAAACACACGGATTATGTGGAGGTGCAATGCCCCAATGTCCATGACCAAGATATGTGGCCCTTCTGGACTGCCACCTCCTCCTCCTACAAGACATTCTTCCTAGTGTCATCAAATAACACAGGAATGGTGACAACACAAACTAGGTTTCACCTTTTTTTTTACTAAGGGAACATGGACCCAAAGGACGACTTTACTAACATAGTAAAAGCATTACAAAACAGTCTGCAACATTTAGACAAAACAAGTAAAGGTACAAAACAGCTGAGCATTACATCATAACACTGCAACTTAGGGTGTCAGAACTTAAGGGGTTCCCCCAATAAGGTATGGAGGGACTCATAGAGATATGGCAGGGTCACAGTAATAAATATAGATAGATAAAGAAGATAGATAATAGAAGATAGATAGATGATAATAAGATAGAAGATAAAATAGATAGATAGATAGATAATAGATAATAGAAGAAATAGATAACAAAGAAGCAGTAAGGGAATACCCAATTTTGGGGCAAGGATACAAGGCACTTGCTAATGCCCAAAACTCGTTAGCGGATGTGTCTCTGAGTATCTTCTGCTCCACCCTGAGGTATTGCCTTCTACAACTCCATCTGTGATGATTTTAAGGAATTTTTCAATAAAAATTGTGGATTTTTAATTATGACTCTGGAATTATTGTGCTGGATTATCTAATAGTAATATATGGGGTTTCCCCTTTTTCTCAGAGGGGTATCCGTGCACTAAAATATCCAACAAAATTTTCATATAAGCGGCTCTCAAAACTTTTTCCAGAATATCTTTTTCCAACATATTTTTTCCCCCTCCCGTGAAAAGGACTGACTACCTGTCTATCTATGCATGTATAAACCTGAATGGAGACGCCAACTTACAACAAGGGGTCATGTCAGTAGTTTTTTATTTATCCTCTTTCTAGAAAGGTTTGTGAATATTGTTTAGTACTTTTTTTTTAGTTCAATCATTATTTTCTATCACTCTAATATAAGTATATGGTTGCCTATTGTTATTGTATGTACTTGCTTTTATATATTTGGTTTAGATCATTTCAATAAATTATACTTTAAAGCTTCTATTTTGTGTGACACAGTGAGAATAAGTGTTTTCAAATCATTTCCATTACCTTTATAGTATGCACAAAATTTGCATGATACATAGTTTTATGGGAAAATATTTAGGATAACTTAAAGGGGTTGTCTCACTACAAGGATTGCTTTTAATGTTAAAGATCTTGCAAAAACAAGTCACTTTGCAATATATGTCCATTACCAGTGTCCTACCTATTCCTAGATATCCCATCTTGTATGGACTGCATCAGCTCCTCAGGTCACTATAGCTACAGACCTGTTTACACTCTCCTGATAGGCTGCCAGCGCTGGTCATTATAGCTACAGACCTGGCTTCTACTGCAGCCTAGTGGAAGCCAGTAAACACGCCGCTGAATTCAAAATGAAACCAAGAAAACAGGACTGAGGTGAGATGAATCAATGTAATGAGACAACCCCTTTAATTAATTTATTTAATTAATTGAAAAATTTGCTGATCCTGGGCTTAGGAGTTCAGCAGGGGGTCTACTGACTGATGATAGCCTTTTTTGTATATGCATGAAAGCTCATATAAAATCACCCACTGACCAGTACTGTCCACTGGACATCCACACACAGAATGAGCAGAGATTGAAGTGGATAAAACACCTGTTTTTCTAGGTCCTTTTCTAAAAAAACTAAGGGCCTCATGTATGAAAAGTGTCTAGGTCTAAAACTCACTTTATTGCCCATAGCAACCAATCAGAGCCCATAGCAACCAATCAGAGCTCCCCTCTCATTTTATACAGTGCTCTGGAAAAATGAGAGGGGCGCTCTGATTGGTTGCTATGGGCAACAAAGTGAGTTTTAGGCCAAGACAGTTTTCATACATGTGGCCCTTATAAGTATCAGTCTGGTCAGCATCTCCTGATCTATTAAATGCGGTTGACAGAGAAGTTACAACAGCTGGTTCTTCTTCTGCTGGCTGTTTTAACGTCATCCAAGCTGCTTATCAGAGTCAACAGGAGAGGAAGGGGGCAAAAAATGCACAGAGTAGCTCAGGCAGAAAGTAAGCTCAATGCAGTTGCTATCTACTGCTGGGATATGACAGGAAACAGGAGAAAAAATAAATCCTGCTTGAAATACCCCAATTTCTTCAATGGGAACTTAAGGGAACTGGAATACCCCAAAATGGGCACTTCTGGTCAGATTCGGGGTGTTCCCAGTCACCTCTGGGGTGTTCCCAGGGGTGTAGCTGAATTCTCCTAGAATCAAGAAAGTAAAGCCTGGCAAGGATGAGTTAAGTACACAGTCAAGTGATATTATTATGACCACTTTCTACTTTTAACATCAGCAAAGTGTAGCTCATGAAGGAAGTCATATGTCATGAGCTGGCTTGGTGGGTAAATAAGGCTGTCTGCACACATATCCATCATTGCTGTTATGGGGAAATTTGTTAGAGTTGCAAAAGGGTAGGATTATTGGCTTTCAGGCCATGGGTGACTGTACTTCTGAAGTTGCGCAGTTTGGGAAAAGTTCGTGCTGCTGTGGTGACAGTGTATTGTGAGTGGACAAATGGTACCATTGTGAATGAGCAACATGGAAACTGCTGAGCACCATATGCCACTGATGTGAGAGGTGAATGTTGGCTATGATCAGGCCTGGACTGCCCGTATAATGAACTGGGCACTTGCCTGGTGGGCTGCCAGGGTCTGGGGCGCCGCACTGGGGGGGCTGGTAATTCCCCCCGAAGGGTCCCGGCCTGTGGCACACCTTCAGGGGCCGCAGCGGTCGCGTACATGGCTACATTGCTGGGATACATAGACCCAGCCATGCAAAAATCACAGCCGCCACCTGCACGATGCAGGCAGCAGCTGAAGCAGAACAGCCAGGATCTTCTGATCCTGACCATTCAGCCTCCTGGAGGCCGCGGCGCAGGCGGCGCGATGTGATGATGTCATCGCACCATCTGCTCTGAGCCTGTGTCCTGGAGCAGGCGGGAAGAAGAGATGAGAAGAGGAAGGAAGGGTGACAGGTGAGTCATTTTTTTTTTTCAATATGGGCACCCTAACTCCCTATATGGGCTCCCTACCCCCTATATGGGCACCCTAACCCCCTATATGGGCATCCTAACCCCCTATATGGGCTTCCTAACCCCCTATATGAGCACCCTAACCCCCTGTATGGGCACCGTAGCTACCTATATGGGCTCCCTAACCCCTTATATGGCCACTCTAACCCCAGATAAGGGCTCCCTAGCTACCTATAGGGAGTGCATAGTTACCTTTATGTGCTCCCTAGCTACCTATATGGGCTACCTAGCCACCTAAATGGGCTCCAGAGCTACCTATATGAGCTCCTTAGCTACCTATATGGAGTGCATAGCTACCTATATGGGCTCCCTAGCTACCTTTATGGGCTCCCTAGTTACCTGTGGGCTGCCTAGCTACATGTATGGGCTCCCTAGCTACCTATATGGCCTCCCTAGTTACCTGTAGGCTGCCTAGCTACCTGTATTGGACCCAAGACACCGATATGGGTTCCCTAACCACCCATATGGGCTCACTAGCTACCTATATGGGCTCCCTAGCTACTTTTATGGGCTCCCTAGCTACCTTTATGGGCTCCCTAGCTACCTTTATGGGCTGCCTAGCTACCTATATGGGCTCCCTAGTTACCCATGAGCTCCCTAGCTACCTTTATGGGCTCCCTAGCTACCTTTATAGGCTACCTTGCTACCTATGTGGGCTACCTATGTGGGATCCCTAGCTACCTAATTAATGGAGGGACAATATATACCTGCCTAATTATTGGAGGCGGCCCTGTCTACTTCCCTATTTACTGGGAGTGGCCCTGTCTACCTCCCTATTTACTGGGAGTGGCCCTGTCTACCTCCCTATTTACTGGGGGGGGGGGGGCTGTCTACCTGCCTAATTACTGGGAGGAGGCTCTGTCTACCTACCTAATCACTGAGGGAGGCCCAGACTACATACCTAATTAATGGAGGGCTGTATTTTCACCTAACTACAGAAAGAGACCCTGTCTACCTTCCTAATTAATGGGTGGGTTGAATACCTACCTAACTACTGGAGGAGGCCCTATCTACCTACCTAATTGATGGGGAGGAGGCTTTATACCTACCTAACTACTGTAAGTTTCCCTGTCTACCTAATTAATGGGAAAGGGGCTGTATACCTACCTAACTACTGCAAGAGGCCCTGTATACCTAACTAATTAATGGGGGCTGTATACCTACCTAACTACTGGAAGAGGTCCTGTATACCTACATAATTAATGGGGGGGCTGTATACCTATCTAACTAATGGGGAGGCCCTTTTTACATACCTAACTACTGGAGGAGCCCCTGTTTACCTACCTACCTACTGGGGGGCCTATGTAACTACCTTCCTAATGGGGACCATACATATCTACTGAGGAGTCCCTACCTACTGAGAGGGTCTATATAGGTACCTAATGGGGGACAGTGTTCGGGAAAATACTTTGGGAAAGTATTTTAAATACAAAATACTTATGACTGAAGTATTTTAAATACAAATACTAAATACTTTAATCCCAAAGTATTTTAAATACAAATACTAAATACTACTTCAAAAGTATTTTCCAAATACTAAAATACTTGAAAAATGTAAACAAAAAATGTAATTAAAAAAATGGATCAGAGGTCCTTTATCCCACTAGGATTAGCATCTACCCTGCAGATAAGTCAGTGGCCAGGATTCATTGTGTCCGACTCCTATAGAAGATGTCTGTCACATGGAGGAGAGGATGCTACAGTAAAGAGAAACATACAGATACCTTCCTTTAGTTACTATACCTATTAATGTCAGGCATTTGGGGATATTAATTTAGTTTCAGTAACTCTATGTGCTTCACATTAATAGCAGTTAACCCCATCATGTCCCTCATATTAACCCCTGTGTGCCCTATATAAGGGTTACTAATATGTGAGACACATAGGGGTACTAATAAAGGACCTTAATTACGAAGATACCTAATTATTACCTCCATGTCTCTCACATATCAGTAACTCTTATTTGAGGCACACAGGGGGTTAATGTGAGGGACATGATGGGGTTAACTGCTATTACTATGAGGCACCTGGAGTTACTAAGCTGTAATGCCCATGACCAGACTGGTTATCTGCACTGGTGGATTCCCCCCCCCCCCCCTCCCCTCGCTTATACTAGAGACAATACGTTTTCCCAGTTTTTTTGTGGTAAAATTAGGGCCTCGGCTTATATCCGGGTCGGCTTATACTCGAGTATATACGGCAATTTTACGGAATGGATTACGCAATCGGGATGATTAAAAACTAAAAATAAATCACGCTTCACTACAAGGTGGACTTGCGTTGCTGGAACGCGCTGGAATTTCCCCTCCTCACCTCGCACGAGATACGAGAAACGAGAGTGATGACGTGACTCGCGCTGTTGTTTTTTTTTAAGTGCGGTGAGGCCGGTTATTTAAATTACAACATTCGTTTTGAATTTAGAAAGTAATTAAAATACTTAAAATACTTCCTAAAAGTATTTTAATTACAAATACAAAATACTGAATAAAAAAAGTATTTTGATTACAAAATACAAATACCTGACAAGTATTTTAAATACTATTTTAATTACTTGTATTTTAAATACTCCCGAACACTGATGGGGGATTATATACCTACCTACTGTGAGGACCTTTATACTTATCTATCTACTGAGTGGACTTGTATACCCACTGAGAGTCTACCTAATTGGGGATTATATACTGTAAGGGCTGGGTAGTGGATCCGCCGGACCACCGCAAGCGATGGTAGTTAAGCCACGCCAGGGAACGGAATCTAAGTAGCCCCCGGTTTTCACCAGAGCCCGCCGCAAAGCGGGATGGACTTGCTGCGGCGTGAGGCTACCAGGTCGTCCCCCCTGACGTGACTTGCTTGCGGTGGCAGCCAAGGTGTAGCGTGGTACCAGAATCGTAAGTCCGAGAATCGTAGTCGTGGGCAGGCAGAAGGTCAGGACAGGCGGCAATGGTTCGAGGTCGTGGACAGGCAGGAAGGTCGGGGCAGGCGGCAGAGGTTCGGAGTCGAGAAACGTAGCAAGAGGTCTGGTACACGGAAAGGCGAGAATACACTTTGGGAACGCTTTAGCTAAGGCACGAGGCAACATAGATCCAGCAAGGAGTGTTTGTGGGACGTACCTTAAGTAGGGGAAGCGCCTGGCATTTAGCCAATTAACGGGGCGCTGGCCCTTTAAATCCTCGAGAACGAGCGCGCGCGCGCCTTAGGACACAGGCACGCGCGCCTCGGCCGGCAGAGGACGCGGACGGCACAGGAGCGAGGTTAGGTGAGTCCCTGGCAGTTGCAGACCCCCGGCTCGTCCCGCGGCCAGCGGCGGCACCCGACCCCGGTGGGCACCCGGGGAGGGGGTCACGGGTGCGCCCGCGGCCCGCGGGCCGAGGAGCAGGGGGTGCCGTGACATATACATCTTTACCTACTGAATGAATATGTCAACTTACTGAATGGGGCTATTTACCTTCATTCTGAGGGTACCTATATACCTATCTACTGTGGGAGGTCTATATACTTACCTGCCTACTGGGAGGCTTGTATGGCTACCTATTGTTGGCCTATTTATTTCAATGCCACTTATCTGAATTTTATTAATTTCTAATTTTTAGGGTCTAACATACCTAAAAAGAGCATCTACCTAAGTGTCTCTTTACTATATAAGGTGTGGATCTACCTACTGGTGGCACAAATGGGGGCCCTATAATTGGCTGGGGCACTTTCGCTGTTTGGGGTACAATTACTGCTGAGGCAACAAAAGGGGCACTATTACTATTTGGGGCTTTATGGATGGGGAGTTTATACAGAGGTGGGAAGTGCTGGAAAAGAAAGGAGTCTAAGATGTTTTTGTGGTAAATTCTACAAGGAGTAGTGTCCGTGAGACGACGTCATTGCATTCTGTACTGGAAGGAGAAAAAAAGGGAAGAGAACGACTCATCAGGGAAGACATCATGGAGGTTTGGGCCAGATGGAGAAGAAGAGGAGAAGAGAACAACTCCCAGCAGAGATGACATCTCCTGTGAGTCCCTGATGTCAGGGGTTATTCAATTTCTGTGATGGATCAGTGCTGTACTCACAGTTATGTGATGTGACCTGAGCTGGTATCCAACCACTATGTGATTTCTATATGGCGGTGTTGTAGGTTGTATTTGAGCTCAGGACCGTTTCTAGGCTTAATTGCACTCAGGGTGAGGTGAAGAACATAATGCACCATGATGCGACACATTGCATCACCATCAACCAAATCTAAAATATATAAAAAGCTTTAACACAATGTGCTACATTTAAAACTACTAAATAATAGATATACAGTTACCAAATAACACAAAACCAGAAACCCAGGCCAATAGTACTAAGGTCCTACTAAGACCACATATCACCAGCACATAGTGACTGAATAACACAACACCGTGACCACATATCACCACCGCATAGTTACTGAATAATACTGCCACACCATGACCTCATATCACCTCCACAATGAATAATACAACATACCATTACTGAATAGAAACAATTATACTACAACCAATATTACCACAGTGACCATACAGTGCTACATACTAGTTGTCCACAGGCTCTGCAGACATATAAGTAAAGTTACATCCAGGCACTTACAGGGGACGTCTCTGAAGAGTTGTTTTCTTTCTCTCTTCTTCTTCTTCTTCTACTTCTCCATCTGTCCCAGACCGCCATGATGACTTCTCCTGGCCACAACTCTTCACTGTAGATGTTACAAAACAAACATCTTAGACTCCTCACTTTATCAGCCCTCCTCTACCAATTCCTATCTTTATACAAACTCCCCATCTACAGTGCCCCAAATGTCAATAATTACCCCCTTGTGTCCAGGGGCGTAACTAGAAATGGCAGGGCGCCATAGAAAACTTTTCAATGCTCCCTACCCCGGGTCCATAAAAAAAAAAAAATTAACTTATCACATGTTCTGTCAAGAATAACGGAATAGTGTACACCAGACACTTCCCACACACGCCACTCACATGCCAGACACATCCCGAACACGCCACTCACACGTCAAATACATTCCGCACACGCCAAACACGTCCCGCACAACTCAGTCACACGCCGGACACATCCCGCACACACCGGTCACACGCCGGACACATCCCGCACACACCGGTCACACGCCGGACACATCCAGCACACACCGGTCACACAGTGGACACATTCCACACACCGGGCACACGCCGGACACATTCCGCACACACCGGTCACACGCCAGACACATCCTGCACACACCGGGCACACGCCGGACACTTACTGCACACACCGGGCACACACCAGACACTTCCTGCACACACTGGGCACACACCGGTCACATGCCCGGACACATCCCGCACACACCGGTCACACGCCGGACACATACCGCACACTGGTCACATCCCGCACACGCCGGACACATACCGCACACTGGTCACATCCCGCACATGCCAGACACATCCCGCACACACCGGTCACGTGCCGAACACGTCCCGCACATGGCGGACACATCCCGCACACGCCGGACAAATCCCACACAAGCCGGTCACACGCCAGACACATCCCGCACACGCCGGTTACACCCAGCACACCCCGGTCACACGCCAGACACATCCCACATACACAGGTCACACCGCGCACACACTGTCACACGCCAGACACACCCCGCACACACCACTCACACGCTGATATTAGTGGACTGCAATTCTTTGTTTACACAATAGATTTTACTTCATGTTTTTGTTGGGGGAGCTTCACCCTCTTCACCCTGCACTGAGTACTGGTCACTTATGTAGATATTACATACACACACATCACAGACACCAAGAAACACATATATACATACACACATCTACAGACAATATTCATACACACACATTACACACACACACATCTATACATACAGTCACATACATACACTTACTTGTTTTCAGTGCAGTCGGCTCCATCAGGCAGTCCATAGGTCTCAGAAAGAGGGGTAGCTTCCAGTCATGAGCTGCTCTCAGCCGGCAGTGCAGACACCCCTCCTCCACCGTCCCGACTGTGCACACAGCAGCTGGGGGCAGTATGAGCATGGAGGAGAGGGGAGGAGGGGGCTGCTGAGGGAACAGCTCTTTTAAGCCAATTTTAGCAACTCTGTGGAACTGTGAGGGGACCGGGTTGCTCCCTAGCGATGTTACCTATTTTATGACAGGGCCTGGCAGGAAGTTTCTGTTTGTTGCCGGCCGGGCCCCCAGGGAGTGCGGGCCCCGTAGTTCCGCCACTGATAAATAGGTATGTTGCTCTCCTCCTGCTGCTACCCCGTCTGCTACCTCGGTAGTTACACCCCTGCTTATGTCCCAAACAGTAAAAGTGCCCCCAAACAGCTATGGGGCTCCCATTTGTGCACCAAGTTTTAGTTCTTGTTTTGTGCACCAATATAGGATGTAGTTAAATTCCCTAAGACAGTATGTGGGTACATCCCCAAACTAGGTAGGCAGTTCTCAGTTAGGTAGGTGTATAGCGCCCCATTAGATGGGTAAACTTATAGATCCCCCAATAGGTAGGTATCTTGGTCCCCTATGAAGTAGATAGGTAGTTATATAGGTCTCCCAACAAGGAGAAATATAGGTCCATATTATGGAGTTATATAGGCCCCTGTAGGTAGTTATTTGAACCCTTTAGCCAGGTAGCAACCCCCTCTAGCCAGGTAGTAGCCCCCTCTAGCCAGGTACTAGCCCCCTCTAGCCAGGTAGCTGCCGCCCTCTAGGCAGGTAGTAGCCCCCTGGACCCAGGTAGTAGCCCCCTTTAGCCAGGTTGGTGCTCCTTGGAGCCAGGTCTTTGCCCCCTCTAGCCAGGTAGTAGCCCCCTTTAGCCAGGCAGTAGCCCCTTTTAGCCATATTGTTGCTCCCTTTAGCCAGGTAGTAGACCCCTTTAGCCAGGTAGTAGCCCTCTTTAGCCAGTTTGTTGCCCCCTCTAGCCAGGTTGTTGCCCCCGTTAGCCAGGTTTTTGCCCTTTAGCCAGGTTGTTTCCCCCTCTATCCAGGTAGTAGCCCCTTTTAGCCAGGTGGGTACCCCCCTTTTGGGGCCAAAAGTAGTTCCCCCCTTTACCGGGGTTGTTTCCCCCCTTTATCTAGGCAGTAGCCCTCTTTAGAAAGGTTGTTGCCTCCTTAAAGGGCGGGTTTGGGTTGGGCCTCCCAAAAAGCCAGGAGGCCCCCCTTTCCATTTTTTTCCCCCCCTTAGCCAAGTTTTTTCCCCCTGTACCCGGGTTTTGTTGCCCCCTTTGGGCCAGGCATTTACCCCCTTTTAGAAAGGGTAGTCCCCCTTTAGCCAGGTTGTTGCCCTCTTTAGCCAGGTAGACCCCCCTTTACCCAAATTTTTTGCCCCCTTTAGCAAGGTAGTAAAACCCCGTAGCCGGGTTTTTGTTGCCCCTTTTAAAGCCGGGTTTGGTTGCCACCTTTACCAGGTAGTACCCCTTTAGCCAGGTAGTACCCCCTTTAAAGCGAGGGTAGACCCCCCTTTGTACCCATTTTGGGGTGCTCCCTTTACCCGGTTGTTGCCACCTTTAGCCAGGTATAGCCCCCGGGCCGCTAATGAAAATAAAAATTTTAAAAAATTTGTACTCACCTCTCCTTTCCCCCTTTGCGTTCCGGGCCCGGGGGAGCTAGTGAGCGGTAACGGCATAATCATCACGCCATTTACGCCGGCACCCAGCTCCCGGGGATCTCCTGAGCCTTTGGGGATTTTTCCGCCCCTGGGAGACCCAGCAATGGGGGGGGTGTGGGAAAAAGCAGTGCATCATGCCCCTGTGCCTTTGGGATGTGTATTTTACAGTCCCCCCCTTGGGGTTTTGTACATACAAGGGAGAAGGCAGGGGGGGTAATGACCCTTTTCCCTGTTCCTCCCTCTGGGGCAGCTGCACGTAGAGTGAAAAAAGTGCAAAATGACTTGCGAAAGCCATTGTAAAGGCAGGCGGGCGAGGTGGGCGGCCACTGCGCCCCCTCTGGTGAGCGGTGCCCTGGCACCCCAGGTGATCACCTGCCTCGCCCGCCCATAGGAGCAGCCATGCCTGAGCTGGTGCCCTGACCACTATGTGGTTCTATATGGCGGTGTTGTAGGTTATCCCTAAAGCGGGTCCCCTGAAAACCCAATGTGGCCTATTTTGGGGGTTTTTGTAGGTTTTATCTGAGTTTTGTTGACCACTATGGGTTCTCTTTATAAGCGGTATTGTGGTTAAAACTGGCGGGGTGCCTACCCTATGTGGTTCTCAAAACTTTTTTTTGGGTTTTTGGTTTGAAAAAGGGGATTATACCTGACGGGTTGTCTGACCCAAATTTTGGGTTCTAATGATAAAAATTGTGGGTTTATCCCTTTGAGCTGGGTCTGCCCTTTCTATGTGGTCTCTTTATGGTGGTGTTGTGGGTTTTTAAAACCTAAAGGGGTGTCTGATCACTATGGGGGTCTATATGGCGGTTTTGGGTAGGTTTAAACCTGAGGTGGTGTCTGATAACAAATTGGTTTTCTAAAAGGTGGTTTTTTGGGTTATATCCGCACGAGAATAGTGGCGTGAAATCTTTTCCCTGTTTGTAAAAACGAGGGAACCCCGGGACCCTTTTTGGATAGGATTTAAACATTTTTTTACGTTTTTTGCTGGTTTTTTAAAATTTAGGGGGTGGGTGAGGGGATGTGACCAAGGGAGACGTGGAGTCCGACACTGGTAATACGTGTATTTCTGCATGTATGTATTGAGCATGTATAAGTTTGCCAGACATTATTTTTTCTTTTTTTTATAAATCCATAGAAAAAAATCCTATAAAATGTATGATGACAACATGGGTAACCCCGGGTTTCCCAATTCCCAGAATACCCCCGTCGGGCTAGACTCCAGGCTTATCTTGGGAGCTGTCCATTTTCCCATGTAAAAATGGCAAAAAAATATAAAAAGATAAAAAAACCCCACCCTTACTAAAAAAAAATTTTACGTCTTTTAGGTTTATTAATCATGACTTTTTCCTTTAGTTCCCAATTATGATCCCTTTTTAAGCCCCTTTAAGTTTTTTGGGGCGGGGGCAAAAAAACCCAATGCAGAGTCTTAAAGGGTTTTTTTCTATGAGTTTTGGCCAAAATCCCGGCCCTTTTTTTCCCCCCCAAAGCAGCACAAATTTTTGCTAATGTACAAATTTCTGGAGTCGCAGAGGGGTAATATTTTTGGGGAAAAAATATAATTTAAAAGTCAATAAACTTTTAATACAAAGCTTTTATGTGTTATAGTGGTATCAGACAGAAGACACATAGATGAAGTATCGGCTATCAGGGTATTCAGAATTTCTGGTCAATGTTCAACAACTTCAGCCCCAAAAACCCGCTCCATTGAAACACAGCTTTTTTAAACCCCCTGGGGCTCAACAGGGGCCATTTTCATAATATAAACCCACACCCCTTTCAGCAAAAAAAAGGACAAGCTTTTTGGGTTTATGAAAAACCGAGGAAGTAAAAGTTCTGAAAATGTTACATTTTTCATGCCCATTGGGGGCCCAAAAATTTAAAAAATTTGTTTAAAAAAGGTTTTTAAGGGAAATTTGGCAAAAGTATAAAACCTGTCGTAGGTGGCTTCATAACTCGCGTGTTTTAGGGGGTTTGGGATAGTATGGGCACTTTTTTTCCCAGATTAAAAAAGTGCAACTTTTGGGCTTACATGGTGAAACTTTTTGGTTCCCAAACGTTCAAACACTAAAAAAACGGGGCTACCACATTTTTTTTGATGCTAGATACAGCAAAAAATGGCGCAGCCCCATTGATACATGTTATACATTAGAGGAGTATAATAGATTGAAAAAAAGGGTGATGTATGAATGGGGCTGCACCATTTTTTTTTAAACGTATCTTCCCTTTCAAAAAACTGTTTTTAAGCTCTTTTTTCTATACATGTATGAACAGTCTACCCAAAAAATTTGCCCCCCGGGATGCCCCCAAAGATATGTTATGCAAGACATAGCACACAGCGGGTTTATATTCATACGGGACTAGTTAAAACTACTTCGTTTCTATACTCCCTATTTCGTTTTGGGAACTCGTTTTGTTAAATGCAAAGTTTCCCTAAAAAGTCGCTTAAAGTTTTTTTAACCATTTGAAATCTCAAAAATCTGATTAAGTGGTTTGGGATTATTGTGCGGTGCCTCCCATTAATAAATGTGGCAATTATTGTCTCTTGTCAAAAAATGAGATGGAAACATGGGTGTAACTATGGCCATAGCAACCATTGCAGCTGCTGTTGGGCCCAGAGACTAAAGGGGTCCCACTCAAAGGCGAGAACACTGTTGGTGGCTTTCTGCTATCCAACAAATTTCTATATGGGGGTTTTCCTTTAATATATTATTTAATTTTTCCCTTTTTGCTTTTCCGTTTTTTTGGTTTTTTGTCAATGGGTAGTGGGACCCATCTCATTTTGCTATATGGGCCCCATGGGAAATTTTGAAACTCACACAAAAATGGAAAATTTCCGCTACCCGGTTTCCCTTTTCGTCCTCAGCTGGAGGAGGCATGGAGAGAGTTGAGCCAATTCTCAGGAGGTAACTCATATAGGAAAAAAGCATCAGCTTTCCATCCAGGGAAGTCTGTTTAAAAACCCTGTTATCTTTTGTAAATTTTCCCCCTCATTTAAAAAAAATTCCTTTCAGATTTCATCATTTAAAAATAGAGAAGTAGGTATTAAAATGGCACACTAATGCATTTCGGACAAATGTGCTTAGTCGTAGCCAAAATGGCAAAAAAACCCAAAATAAATTCTCCTGTCTGTTTCTTCTGCTCACTGGGTGCCCACCGCTGCCCAGTCGAACACCCGTAAACACAGGGGAGAATGGGAAAAAACCCGAGGACAAATAAAAATGGTGGCACAGACAAAAAGGGTAAGGGGGTTTTTTATCACAAGGTTTTTGTCCAAAGTGTAAAATTTTTTAAGGGTTTTGTTTATCCCCCTTACATTTAAAAAGAATTTTTTTTTCAGAATTTGTTGAGATTTTATTAAATGATTGCTCAACACTTGACACGGAATCTTATCCAAACAAATGTTCTTACAATTTTTTTCACACTAATTACCGACATATTTCTCAATGGCTGCATAATACCTTTTTAAATTTTTTCCCTTTCCCAAAACACCCCGTGTTAAATTTTAGCTATAAAACAGGAGAGGGAAGGGAGGGGGGAATAATTTCAAAACATAAATTACCTGTCTACCTTTAACACAATTAAAGGAAATAAAATGAAACTTAGCTATGCTCCACCCTTCTATCATTCTATCTTAACAAGGTCCCAAAGGCATTTTACCAATTAGGCCAAGTGGACACAATAGGCGCATATTTTAATTAACATTTCATCAAGAAATTAAGAGCCAAACTTGGAACTAGAGGTTGTACCAAAGAAAACACCCACTTATTATCATATATAAAGCTTGTGTTTACTAGGGTAGTACGCTTCCTATCTCTCTCGCTAAACCAGGAGGGCTTACTTACCATCTATCAAGAACATGTCTTGGCAAAAGGGTCAGAACTTCAGAGCACTGTTGGAGGCACAGATTGGACAGCCAGTAGCTCATTTTTTGGAAGCTGGAGAGCAGTGTGCGGGAAAGCTAGGGTGGAACCATGTGAAGGTTTTTCAGCTGGATATGGTGGTGCAGGAGCATTTGGTGATAGCCTAAGTGGTGGTGCAGCCTTTGGTGGTAATCTGGGTAATGCTGGGGGCTTTGGTGTAGCTTTGGTGGAGGTGTTGCTGGTGGATTTGGAGGAGATGGCCTTTTGTCTGGGGATGAAAAGGGAACTATGCAGAACCTTAATGATCGTCTTGCTAATTATCTGAACAAAGTGAGAGCATTAGAAGAAGAAAATGCTGACCTTGAGTGCAAAATTAAGGAATGGTATGAACAACACAAGAATGATAACAAGGTGACTCATGACTATAGCAAATATTACCAAATGATTGAGGACCTAAAAAAGGGGGAAAGGATTTTTAAAAGAAGAATTGTTTTTCTACAAATTACAAGAAAATTTCGGTTTTGGGTCACAAAATTATGAAAATGGTGTTTTTTTTTCTTTATTTTTTTTTTATTTCTTTTTAAAACCCAATTCAAGTGCAACTGTGGACAATGCAAGCATTGTTCTACAGGTTGATAATGCACGTCTGTCAGCTGATGATTTCAAGCTAAAGTAATTTTTTTATTCATTGATCTAGAGAAATGAATGTATCTGCACATCATGCTTAAGGTGATGTTCTGAACTGGCCTATAGGTATGAGAATGAGCTGTGCCTACATCAAAATGTAGAGTCGAATACTGGCCCTAGAAGGCTGATGACCTGAACATGGCCAAGTGTGACCTTCAGTCACAGATTGAAAGCTTGAATGAGGAAATTATCTGTCTGAAGAAGAACACCCCAAAATTCCCTAAGCAAGCTAAATTTTTCTGTTTTTAATTTTACATTGTACTATGTCCCTAAAATGTACATTTTGTGGAAAAAAAATGTTTACAAGGGGTTACAGGAAACAACATGGGATGAAAGCGACCCAGGAAAACCTCACCGAATCCTAAAACGATGAGACGAGTAGAGGAAATGGCAGAAAAGAATCGTAGAGATGCAGAAGCTCGTTTTAATGAAGCGGTAAAATAATTTAGAAATTCATTCCCGACCAATTTAGAATTTCATGTTTTAGGCTCATATATGTGGATTTGTTTCAGTGTGCAGCCCTCAAGCAGGAAATCTCAACTGGGTTGAGCAATCAATCTAGCAAAGAGTAAATTCAGATCAAACGTTACTACAACTTTTTGGGGAATTGGGAAATGCAAGCTGCTCTAGCCTCGGTATGGACCATTAATCCACAATGTTAACATGTTGATGTTTGATGTTGATTTCATGATATATTTATCTACCTATATCCTTTTAGATTTGTCTTCTGAACTTTTGTGAATTTAATATTCTCTGATTTGTTCAGTCTTGTTAAAAGTTGCATTAGTCAATAGAGCACTGGTCTATCCATGCCATTGTGTTTGTCCATTAGTCAGTGGAGCACTGGTTTATCCATGCCATTGTGTTTGTCCATTAGTCAATGGAGCACTGGTCTATCCATGCCATTGTGTTTGTCCATTAGTCAATGGAGCACTGGTCAATCCATGTCATTGTGTTTGTCCATTAGTTAATAGAGCACTTGTCTATCCATGCCATTGTGTTTGTCCATTAGTCAATGGAGCACTGGTCTATCCATGCCATTGTGTTTGTCCATTAGGCAATGGAGCACTGGTCTATCCATCCCATTGTGTTTGTCCATGAGTGACCATTAAATAAAATAAACCACAAACTAACACTGCACCATATTACTTAGGCATCTTCGCTGAATAGAGAATTTGCTTCATTTTTCTGATTAGAAAAAAGCTCTAGAATGCTCATTAGCTGAAACGGAGGGCAACTACTGTGTACAACTTGGGAAGATCCAAGACACCATCAGCAACTTGGAACTACAGTTGTGTGAAGTCAGGACTGACATGGAAAATCAAGGCTTTGAATACAATCAGCTACTGGACATCAAATGCAGACTGGAAAAAGAAATTGAGATGTACCGTTGCTTACTGGAGGGCGAATCCAGGTAGGAGGAAATTTGAGGATGGTTCTTTGTACCTTTGACTTAGCATACTATACAATGAAACCTTTGTTAAAGGCCACCTCTGAGAAAACTAGTATTTTTAATTCCATTATATCCAATGGGCAATAGCCTTTTCATTGAGAGGAGCCCCTTCCGAAAAGGCAATTTTTTTTACTGCAGTTGTGATTGGTCATGTAAAAGAGGTTTTACTTTATTTTATTACATGTTGAGCAATGCCTTTTTTTATCTAAAGCATTATTTTATTTTTATTTTAGCAAACCAATTCAGTCTTCATCTTCTCATGTTTCAAGAGGTAAATCAACGTTATTAGACATCATATAAACTATACCATATTACTTATTTTGTAAGGATCCAGCTACAGTTTGTCATACTGCAGAGCTGCATTCACAATTCAGCTGTCATTTGGAACAGTTAAAAAGCTTGTTGTCAGACAAACTGCCAATAACTCAGCAGAGTTTATGCGAGAAAAGTTTGATATCTGTGATCTCTACTCTCTGAATGCAGCATCTTTGGGCAGCTGCCATAAACCATGTTTTAGCTATTCCTATATACACATTACTCTCCATAGGACTCAATTTACATTGTCTTTCTTTCAGCATTTTAACTGGTTCTTTTCTCTGTTAGAGCCAGTCAAGAGTCGAAAGATTAAAACCATTGTTGAGAATGTCGTAAATGGGAAAGTGGTGTCACAACAAGTAAGCGTAAAAGAGGAGAAGATGTGATCACTCCCTCCAAACCTTTTAAACCCAACTTCAGAAGCTGCTACCTCCATAACATTTTCTGATGTTCCTATGAGGGCCACCTTTGAAGCCTATGCTTGTTTCTTCTTCATGTATTTTACATATTAAGTGGTGTATTTGTCCTATCTATGGTACCGCTAACCTTAATGCCTGGTCAATAAAGCTATCTTTGAATGCACAGTTTGTGGAGCTTTATATGATATAAGATCACAATTTATCTAACTGGAAAGGTATACACTATTATTTTACAGGTTGTGTGGTAAACTGTACGGTAATACACAAGTTCCCTGTTTGTCATAGCATAAAGCTGCCTGGACTTCATTAGTCCTGCCCTATAGTCCTTTTTGTGGCCCCATGGTATGAAGACATTCTCCCCTAGCTGCATAGAGAAGTACAGTAGGGGACTATACAGTTCTACGAATACCTTATTATAGGTCCATGCAACTTGGAGGTGGTATGGCCTCATACAACCATGTCCATGGGGCTTAAGGCTCCAAACAAATCATGACCACTGGGGCAACAACAGTCCATGGGATTTTCTAAAAATAGACAAATAATCTACTAACTGTAACCAGCACTCAGTTTTTTACTATATAGATCACCACTGACAACCAAAAAGTCACCATCACTCACTGTCTGCCTATTAGTAAGCACAGTCAACACCATGTAATTACATCTGATAATGATTCATTCCTATTAGCTGCAATTTTGCATGACAAATAACAATGATTAGTAAGTTCACGCCTGAAGGGTTGAATGTCCTGGTCTTTTCACATGTAAAGCAATGCTTTTCTCCTATTTGGAATTGAATCTAACCATTGAACCCCCTATATGCAGCGGTCAATAGTTACCACAGCACCTAGGGGATTGACTGAGGGAGGGGGCTCTCTCTACCTAACCATTGGCACCCTGCAAACGAGAACATTTTGTCAGCATTATGTATGATGGTACTTTGTTTCATTTGTTTGTGTGGTGGTGATTGGTACTCTTTAAAAGGGTTTTACCATCATAGACTTTGATTGCATATTACTAGGATAGGCCATCAACATCGGGTAGGTGCAGGTCTCACCGCTGGGACCCACACCAATCTTGGGAACGGGCCAACATATTCCGCAGCAATTTACAATTTAGAGGGTGTAGGTATAGACAAACCCAAACATTACATTATAAAAAAGCTACTTATAAATCAGACACGAGGTGTGAGGGTCCTGCTCGCAAGAGCTTACAATCTATTAGGCTGTATGGGTGAGACAACGGATGAGAAGTGCCTGATTTACACAATGGTTCAGCCATGTTACATAAATATGGGGGGGTAGTTTAGATAAAAAAGTGGATGAACCTGCCACCCTGACAGTACATCTATATACAGATAAGTGCCTGTGGGTGCCTAAGTGCTGGAAGTGACGAATGTGTGTGACAGAATTTGGGGGGATAACAGTTAGGGATCTTGGTTGGCTTGTCTAAGAAGATGAGTTTTCAGAGCGCACTTAAAACTATCAGGGCTGTGATTGTGCCTGATGATACGGAGTAGCATGTTCCAGAGAACTGGTGCAGCACATACAAAATCTTGCAGACGGGCATGGGATGTTCGGATGACTGAGGCGTGTAATCTCATATCATCAGCAGAGCGGGTAGGGTGGTAGACAGAGATGAGGGAGGAGATGCAGGGGTGTGCAGCACTGTGGAGAGCTTTATGTGTGAGAGTGATGAGTTTATATTGTATTCTGTACTGAAAGGACAACCAGTACAGTGACTGACACAGGGTAGAGGCATCAGTATAGTGGCTGGAAAGAAAGATGAGGGAAAGGTGGGGAAAGTTTACAGAGAGGGAGACCTATAAGCAAGGAGTTACAGTAGTGAAGACGAAAAAGAATAAGAACAACAATAAGAGTCTGGGTTTTTTCCACAGTGAGAAAATGACGGATTCTGGAAATGTTCTTGAGGCGCAGGTGACAGGAGCGGGCAAGGGAGTTCCCAGCAGAGATGAACACACTGCTCGCCTGTACTCAGAACTCCCATGGAACAGAATGGAGAGCCTTACACAAGCGTGACCAGCTCTCTAGTCTGCTCTATAACTTTTGGTGGCCCATTCTCTATCAGACTTTGAAGGCATATCCTAGTAATGCCATGAAAGTCTATGGTGGTAAAACCCCATAGACTTTATTACAAGAATAATATTATTAAGATGCCTTCACACAAGGGAAGAGTTGAAAATGTTCTGATCTGTATAAACATCTGTGCTATTGATGAACACCTTCTCACAGGCAGATGAGTACACATTCTCGCTGTCCAGACTGGCTTATACCAGTAGTTGGCGTAAGCCATCAAGTATGCGTTTATGTTTCCTTTTGAGATAAAAAGCTATTATATAAGCAACTTTTTATAATATAATAAAAAATTTAAAAAAATTGCAGTCAAAGCCCCAATTATGGCTTGTGCCCAGGGCTCAATTTTCTCAAACATTGTCTTGACTTTCGTCCAATTCTTGTAGTGAGTAAAATGAAACAGAAACACAGCGAAAGGTGTTTCCTCCTATTTATAGGTACAGTCTGACTTCAGCTTATGGTTCTGATAAATAATGTTAGAAACAGCACAATGTCCACCTGTCACAGATTCTGAAGAACAGTAGTAGTCGTCTGGTTTTCAAAAAATTCTTCAGGTTATAGATGTCATTGTTAGTGAGTAAAAAAAGAGGTATGTTTGAAGTCAGTTTCTACATGCCACACCTATAAGATGTTCCACGCAATATAATATCCTAAAATTAGAGGATTTTAAAGGATTACTTTATGAGTTGCAGTCCCTTTCCCATTTTTATAAGGAAAGATAAATGTTGACAGGAATGAACACAATTGCAGTAATTGCTCATAATTAAGCATTTGACATTCCCTCCTCAGCATACCGCTTGCTGGGTGGATCATCTGATGATTTTATCATCTAACAATAAAAGTCTTCACGATATGAATGCCAGGATAATCCGCACGTTGCTGACATTATGCACTGAACAAGATATGTAACAGATAGCAGCCGCCACATACTGACAGGGCTATGAAACTGTCTTGGTGGGTGGCAAGGAGAAGATTCTCCATCTATTCTATACAGTACATAGTTAGTGATGTAATCTTGGTACTTAGCAGGCTATCTCTCATTCAGTTTTCTTATCAAGTATTAATTTGTAAAGTTGGTGGTAATCCTTGACGTTGCCAACAAATTTCATGAACTTCGAACTAGATATGACCAAATAGACCATGGCTACAAGGCACCGAACAGGGAACATAGCCCATTTAATGACTGTAAAGAAATAAACGCAGAAATGAAGTAGAAAAACACCTGAGTTTCACATTATAGCAACTTGTCAATCACTGAAATAATTCTACAAGGTAGAAGTCTTCTCAAGAACCCATAACACTGACCACATGAAGACTAAAACAAATTTTATGAACTTCTAACTTGACATGACCAAAAAGGCCAAGTTTAGAAGGCACCGAACATGGAACGTAGCCCATTTAATGACTGTAAAGAAATAAACGCAGAAATAAAGTAGACAAACCACTGAGTTTCAAATTATAGCAACTTAAACCAATTTATAATTACTAAAATAATTCTATAAATCTTCTCAGGAAACCATAACACCGACCACATGAAGACTAAAACATAACTTAAACTGATATCCTTTAAAAAGAAAAAAACTGTTACCATTAGCATATAAAAGCATACACAATAAATATATCCCTTTCAAAAACAGAGCAAGCATAGGGGAAAATGCCACATAGGGGGACAGTAAGTTAACTATAAAAGCTGTCAACCAACATAAAGTTGTATTCATTCATGTGACAAATGCAACTGTCAGAGCCTGTAATGATCCTTCTTGACAATCGTCTTCAGATGAAAAATATGGGAGTGGAATAAGTCCGTAAACCAGACCCTATTACACTCTTCTAATGTGACAGAGGTTCCGCCCCGATAAGGGCACCCCCACCCTATGAAAGCTCTCCCTATGCACCCTATAAGCTACAAATTAAAATAGTATTGATGCATATATTATTCCCCTGAACTTGTCGTTTTAGATAGAACATATTTTCAAGAGTCCTTCAAGACCACTTGCTCTGGTCTAACAGGAAAATTAAAAGCTAATGCAAATAGCCAGGGTGCCTGAACTTCCTCTTGGGGCCATTATCTTGTACCAGATTTTGTACATTTTGTGAGATACTGAGAAAAGTTGTTAAATTTCTTTACAAGCTCAGTAAACTACTTTATTGAAATGTATGAGATAATATGATCTTGATGAAATTCTGTTTTAGTAGGTCCATTTAGGAAAGAGAACTTAATTCTAACTTGGATCTTAGAATTTACAACTTTGTAAACTGGAGGGCTCCATGTTGGAAACCAGATTTGTAAATTACTGCCTACTGAATAGGCACTTTCTCTTTTTCTTCATAGCTTTCATGCACTGATTGGTGTGGAGCAGATGGATATTAACCCATAGGTGCATTTGGGACTCAAGTACAGGTTAATTATATGTAATAAAGTAGTCCTCAATAGAGATCCAGAAATTCATAATAAATGCATTTGAGGAACAGGAGATCCCTATGCTGGACAGAGAACTGTGATTCTGAAGGGATCCACAGACAACCTGCTCTGAGATTCTGTAGGCCAACAGTACAATGGTGTCATCAAGGGAAACCAAATGAATGGATGTATTTTGTTTGCATTTAATCATCCCCTTTCTCCAAAATACAGTAAGCAAGGTCAGATGCCAACTACTTATTTGCCCTAATTTATTGAAATAACATTTAGAATTGGCTCCTGGGCCAAAGGTATCAAATCGTTTGCCGAGTCAGAAACAATCATATCCATAGCATTGAGCAGGAACAGCATTTAGCTGATCATTTTGGGTCCTGCTCCAGGCACCCCTGGCAACTTTTTTGGCATGGAAAGCTATAACATATCAGACATTCCCTTGCAATGGCTGTTATTGTAATGTATAGATGTCCTAAGTCCATCTGATTGGGAGCCACTCTATTTCATACAATTACTTTAAATTATTTGTTGATTTCTGAAATTACTAGCACCCAACATAAGACATCTAATGCCTATGCTGAGCCTAAAGGGGTGTAATGTATAGATGTCCTAATTTCCATCTGATTGGGAGCCACTCTATTTCATACAATTACTTTAAATTATTTGTTGATTTCTGAAATTACTAGCACCCAACATAAGACATCTAATGCCTATGCTGAGCCTAAAGGGGTGTTCCCATATTGCACTGTAATGATGAAAGGACCCTCAAAAGTCTGCACTTTAGAACAGAGAGGTGGTCACACTTGCAAATGACTCCCATTCTGTTCTATTCGAGTTCAGAGCACAGCTAAATACACAGCCCGGATGTTCTCCTCTCATAGAATGGAATGGTGCATTGTGCCCAGGTGCAATCAACTCTTTGTTTTAAGGTAAGGGTCCCAGAGGTGAGACCAACATCTATGATAGTTTTATGCATATCCTATTAATATGCCATTAAAGTGGGAGATGGGAACATCCCTTTCAGGTTTTCCTTTTTCATATCTAAAGTTGTTGTGTTTTTATAGGAAATTGAGTATTCAGGACATGTAAGTGCATTTAAGAACATCCTAAGCCAGATCGTGATCCCATGTTTCTGGAAACATTTACCTCATGCTCCCTAGGGGATCAGGTATAGAAATAGCTGGGTAGCTATATGGGTAAATCTTATCCAGTCTTTCTTCTTATCTGGCTTAGGTAATACTCTTATGTAAGAACATTTTTCAAGGATGAATTTAATGACATGACTTAATGTATAGGTTCTTCAATTCAAATACCTGTCAACATCGAAGTATTCATGCATGCAAAGTCTCACTTAAAAACACAAAAGCTATTACCGTCTACAATTTTGTCACTTTATCTATTATTCTTCACACTTTGCTGACAAGGAGATTGAACATAAAGCAAACAACAGGCGGGTTTTGTGCAGTCAGCTGGATTGGGATAACCAAGCCCTGATAATAGGCACCTAGACATTTTCTGGACATAGGAACTCCCGTCTATGCACACAGCAAGTCTACACTTATCCATCACACAACCTGACAAACCTCGATATCTTCTAGATAGTGGGAAGATTGCTTGGTGTCACAGATTTTATTATTTTTCAAATTCAAGGTTTTTCTGTTAAATAAAAGTAAAAAATATAACTATGAAATGGAGAAAACTTCACAAAGACCAGAAAACACCGGTATATGGGTTCTTAAGACCTAGTAAGAAGGCTAGAACACAAGTTTGATATCCCTAAAGGTCGAAAATAATTAGAAGCTTATATATCATAAGTCCAAAAGTCCATGTCAAAAAAGGTGCTTGAAGTACTTTATGGGCAATGCCAGGGATAAGAAAGAATGGTGTCTGCTACAACCATATGGACAAAGATGAAGTCTTCTGGGGCCATGTTGAAAGATGTTGAAATGGTATGATATGTCACCTGTATGGAGACCACCACAGAGTGGAGGGAAAGAAAGAAGGAGAGGAAAGAAAAGAAGAGGAAATAAAGAAGGCTGTGGGAGACCACCACACGCCTGACCAAACATGAAAATAACTGTGCAAGTTGGAAAGCAGTGAAGGTTTTAGTGTTACATAGTTAGTACGGTTGAAAACAGATATGCAGTATGTCCATCAAGTTCAACTAAGGACAGGGATAAGAAGTAGATGAAGAATGAGGTAGAGGGAATTTTTATGTTTCCTCTACTGATGAAGACTTTGGAACCCATAAGACAAGAACCAATCTGCCCTAAAGGAATTTTTTCATTCCTGTTCCCAAAATTGCCATCAGACTGAATCTGGAAATGTTATACGGCTCCATAAGTATTAATATTATGTAGTAGTAGGTGGTTATCTAAGTCTTTCTTGAAACCCTCAACTGTTCCTGCTGTGTCCAGCTCCTGAGGCAGCTATTCCACAGATTCACAGTTCTCCTGGTAAAGAATGATTTTCTTCTCTAGATATTGAATTTTTTCTCCAGACGGTGAATGTGCCCCCTAGACTTATGGAGGATTTACATGAAATAGCTTTTCACCATACGTTTTGTAGGATCCATTTACATACTTAAATTAACAATGTCTCCCCGGAGACGTCTTTTTTTAAAGACAAAATAAGACTAATTATGTTAACCTTTCCTCATAATTAAGATGCTCCATTCCCCTTATTGGTTTGGTTCCTGGTTTGTTAAAGGTTTAATCATAGTGTTGTATACTGAAAACAACGCTGCATGTAAAGGAAACACGAGGCACATAAACCATGGCTAATGTAGTTTTTATGAAATCAATTAAAATGAATTTATTGGCCTGTAAAAGAATATAAGTATACAGTACAATACAGTATACAGTACAATGTCAGGAAACATTACTGTTACTCAAGGCTATACTATTCTTAGTAGAAATAAATAAAAAAAAAATTAAAATCCTTCTTCTTCCTTGAAAGTAATTTTCAATGGTTTAGTCAAATTCTAAGCAGCAGCAGGGTCATATTGACCCACCAGAGTACCCAAGGATCTGTCTGGGGGCCCAGGTTCAGACACAATAATGTTGCCCATAGCAACCAATCATAGCTCCCCTTTCATTTCATATAGTGGTCTGAAAAAATGAAATGGGAGCTCTGATTGGTTGCTATGGACAACAGAGACAGTCTTAGACCTAGATAGTTTTCATACTTGTCCCCCCAAGGGTCCAGTCAAAGTTGATTTGGGACCCATCAATTACCTATTAAGTTGTGTTGATGATATGTCCTGTGTATACAATCACAAAAGTATAGTTTAGAATCTAATAAAAGAAATAGACCTGCCCATATTCTGTATAGATGAAGATTTGGCCCTAAGAATTGCTTGAGCTAGTGGGGCATGGGTTCTCCAGGTCAATAACAAGCAGAAGGTTCTTATTCTACAATCCCAAGACATTCCACCAATTAATGGTTTGGGAACAATGCACCACTATTTCATAAGACCTCCACGTCACAATCCTACTAAATACAATGGTAGTGAAAATTTTAATTTAGCAGGCAATTTTCACAATATATGGGTTGCCAGTATCTTCCTTTGTTTAATGTTGATGCCACTGCTCTGCTCTATTCCAATATTAAGTTTATATATTTTGTGCATCTATTATATAATAGTGGCCACAAGCAGAAATTTCACTAAATTCTGGATAATTAGTCTAATCACCACCTATCACCTCTTCTGGACATTTATAGCTTCCCTGAGCCTGGCATTTAGGTCTATTCTTGACTTGATATTCCTGCTTGTTTGAGCTTTGACCTATTGATTAGTAACTACTGACCTGAACTTTTCTGAGTATTCCCTTGCCCAGCCCTTTGATATTGCGACTAGTTGACCTTTGCTTATTTTTTCCCCGATAACTCAACTTGGTCCCTGTTAACAACTCTGTACTATTCTCTCCACCATGACTTTGACCATCCACTTTTGACATGACCTCGACTGAGGTTAATGACCATGACTACAGTTTTGTCCCATTACCACTACTTTCTGCAAACTCCTAGAACCCACAGAATACCAAAACCAAACCTAAGTAATGGAAAAAGGTGGACAAAATGAATGCAATATTTCTGAGACTGAGAGTATAAAGCTAGGTTCAAATTGCGGTTTTGTCCCATTTGGGACCTCCATTAAGGATATTTAATGGTATACCTGAAAAAGATATCCCAACACATCCCGCAACACATCCATAGAGAGTAACAGTGCAAAACCCGTCACTTTTGGACTACATTGGCATTGTTTTCCGAACACTTTCTGTACCAGACAAAATAGTATGGTGGACCACGTTATTTTGTCCGGGACAGCAAGTGCTTACGTTAAGGAAACAAAGCAAACGTAGTTCAAAAGGGACTGCTTTTGCACTGTTATTCCCTGTGAATGCATCTCAGGGTCCATCGGGATACCTAAAGAAGAAACCCATAGCAGAGATCCAAAAAGGGACCAAATCACAGTGAGAACCAAGCCTAATATTGTCTAAGCTGGTGCTTTATATCAGATAGTGTCAGACTCGGACTGGCCAACAGAGGAGTAGAGGAAACTCCCGGATGGGCCCCTGGGAGAAAGGCAGGGAAAAAAAGACCCAGAAAGCAAGAGCAGAGTCATTTACAGTATGTACAGTAGTGGCAGGGTAGACCCAAAAAATTAACTACACTTGGGGGTCCCAAGAATCCACTTCACTGGTGGGCCCTCAAGAATCAACTCCACTAGTGGGTCCAAGGCACCTCTGTCTGACACTGGATAGTGTGGTGGTGGTCCTAGGATGAAGCTTGCATAGTAGTTGTCCACTGAAGCCTTCTTCAAATGTGGCTTATTTTGTAGGACAAGGTTGGTTCATAAGAAGTCAACCAAATTAGTACTATAGGGAGTAAAGGGTGTAGCAATAAAAACATACAGCACAGGTATAGAAATTGGGTTGATTAATTTTTCTGCCAATATAAAGGAATGAGTTGTCCCACAAGGTAATCATAAGCAACACAGGACCTAATTAAAACCTTCAAACTAAAATCTCCTTAAGATATTTTCCAGACAGTTTTTTACAATTATATAAAGGAGACCGGATAATTATTATTTTTTAAAACTTCTATTTGTCCTGAATGTCACAAAGAAATATGACAAACTTCAAAGTCATAGCAAAGAGGCAGGTTTATGTCTTAACACTAAGAAACTGAGCAATAACAATAGAGAAAATGCAGACAGCCTGAGGGGGTTCAGGAAAACAAAACCAAACGAGGAAACTATTTTTACATACAATTTAAATTAATCCAATCAGGATTTATGAGCTGTTTTATGGCAAAAAACATTAAGGTAAGAGCATGCTACACCCACCGCCACATCAAGTATAAATATGTCCATACCAGCAAGGCTGAACTGTGCACGCGAACAGATAGATTCCACAAGGTCTGAAGTGCTTGGATCTCACGTAGTACATCATGTCTTGTCAATGGAAAAGTGGATCTGTCAGAACATCAGTCGGGGGCAGCATCAGTAGCCACAGGGTCAGCTCTTTGGCATTTGACCTCGCTAAAGGATCTGAGCGCTTTGCAGTTGGAAACTTCAGTGGAAATGATGGCCTTCTGCATGGAGGAGAGAAGGAGACCATGCAAAACCTCAACGTCCGACTGGCTTCCTACTTGGACAAAGTCAAGGCCCTGGAAAATGCTAATGCTGACCTTGAAGCCAAGATCAAGGAGTGGTATATTAAGCACCAGCCACAGACCATCCCAGGGGATTATAGCAAATACTTTGCCATCATTGAAGACCTCAAAAAAAGGGTAAATGAATGAGTTAATTCCACAAATCTCTGAAACAAAAATTAAAGTAGCCGGGTTTTTCGGATCAAAATATTTTTTTCTTATTATTCTCTTAAGTATGGTTTACTATTTTAAGGGACATTAGCTGCAATGATGAGCTATCTGGTGCGATTGACTTTATCTTTGCATGCAGTAAATTATTAATTGTATTTTATCCTTTTTTAAGTACCATACATTATCTTCTGTTCAGTTTTGTGTTAGCACCATAACATGCTTAATCTATAATAACCCCAATGTCATGTCTCACTTCAGAGTCAGTCTTAGAAACATTGATACCCATTGATCTCTTTCAGTTTTTTGAACATCATCAGCTGAGAATAGGATTCCAGAAGAATTAGGCATCTCAACAGCCTCAATAATAACCTGACTAGGGAGACAGATTATGCTCACTGGAGAAAATAACTAAGGAGCACTGACCAGAGACAACAACTTGAAATTTCTTAACATTTTTTTGCTGATTTTTCTCAAGGAAGAGTCAATATTCTAACGATCCATGAGCCATGCAATTTTTCAGGACGGAGTTTTAGTTTAAAGCACTTTCAAGGGATCATTAAGTGTCCGAGTTGAAATTCTAGATGTTTTATGTTAATTGAAAGTATAATAATAGTAATGCTAGCTCAGTGGTATACTAGTCATATTAGACTGTTGAGTTTCATTGATTTTCTTGTCTTCCTCAGATCCTAGTAGGAAGCACTGAAAACGCCAGAGTTGTCCTTCAGATTGACAATGCCAAGCTGGCAGCAGAAGACTTCAAAATGAAGTAAGGTTTGACATAGTTAGCTCTGGGGATTACAATAAATAAAATTCAGGTATATAAACCATTCAATCCAATTCCAACCTGTTTAAAAAATAAGTGTTTTTCATATTAAATAAATGTTGGCTGAACCTGAATATTTCATCAGGATCTAACTGTAGTATGTGGATCTCCTAGCTGTCCTTCAAAAACAGATGTTGGAGAAAAGAGAGTTCAGGCATAGCGCTTTGGATCTGGTAGTGTCTATTCTCATCACCCCATTGGAAAAAAAACATGGATGCTCAAAGAAGTTGAGTGTCCATGTTTATACTGGAGACATGATGTATGTCTTAAACATAATTCACCTGGACTGTATTTTACCATGTAACACCTCTGTAGGAGTGTTTTTCATAAGTAGTTCTATTTCAGGTATGAGATGAGGCCATCATTCATCAGACTGTTGAATCAGATATATGTGGTCTAAGAAGAGTATGAGATGAATTAAACTTTGCTAAAGTCAACCTTGTAGCTCAGCTTGAAAGCCTGAAGGAAGAGATTGACTGCCTGAAGAAAAATCATGAAGAGGTACCACTTTAGCATCTCAAAAATACTTAATAATGCATGTTCTTTAACACAAAGTAGATTTCTGCCTTCTTTTAATAGCTTTGAAAGTGTTTATTTTTCATGTACTATAGCTCCTCGTGTCTATATCATTCATTTTCAGTCTAAACTTAATTTTGTTGGCCTTAAAGGGGTTGTCTCACTCCACAATTGCTTTATATGTTAAAGATCTTGCAAAAGCAAATCACTTTGCAATATGTGTCCATTAACTGTCCTACCTATTCCTAGATATCCCCTCTTGTTTGGGCTGCATCAGCTCCTCAGGTCGCTAGAACTACAGACCTGTTCAATCTCTCCTGATAGGCTGCCAGCGCTGGTCGCTATAGCTACAGACCTGTTCAATCTCTCCTGTTAGGCTGCTAGCGCTGGATGCTATAGCTACAGACTTGGTGTCCTCAATAGCTCGTTAATGCAGGTCACTAGAAGCCAGTAAACACACCCCTGAATTAAAAAATGAAACTGAAAAAAACAGGACTGAGGTGAAATGAATCAATGTAGTGAGACAACCCCTTTAAATCCTCTTAAACTTGACTATTATATTGTAGGATGAAAAGACACATACCTCATACTAATGGATTAAAGAATATAGAATTTTTTTATAGGAAACAAACTTGCCCTAGGGTTACCTCTAGGAGTGATAACCACCATTTGTAAGGCAAGGCCTTATACTTGCATTACGCCAATGACTAATCTGTATATTAGTATTCTAAAAAGCAATTGGACAAGACTTTAGAATCAATCAGAGCATGTTAAGAGACTCCTTTAGAGGGGATCTGTAACAAAATTTGGACGTAAGATGATTATTGTTGGGGAATATATTGGTTTGATTTACCGACTCAAGGATTTCTCAAGTCTTTAGCTTCGGCTGAACTGGCACCGAGGTGAAGTTAGTAAATTTACAAGAAGGCTTTCCAGTCTTCAAACCATGTTTTCCTCCATCTAAAATTTTTAAAAATATATTTCAATACATTTCAATCATTTTCAACATATTTCAAAAATATATTCATGTGGAGAGCATCTTTATATTTGGGACATGGTTGTGTGTAGGATACAATAACTCAATAAGGTATTACGGATTGTAATGATTTGTAAGACAACACCTATAGAGATCAATGGGACTTTGATGCCATACAGAGGAACATATGAAATACATATATAAAGATTTGATAGTAAAAAAAAGTCAGTGCATGTTGTATTGTAGAGCTGTTCTACCCTGAAAGCACCGGTAGTGAACTTACGGCATTTCTCAGACAGACCGTATAGTAGCACCTGTAGATCCTACTAGTCTGTATTACAACTGGTGAATAAGACTTCATGTGTGTGTATATAATCTAATGTTATGACACTTCTAAAGTGCAAATCTATGTATTTTATACATTACCCTCACTGTTTGTTCAGCTGCACAAGAAGTCCAATAGAAGTGAACAGAATTCTTGATTCCCAATGTCTGCCACAGACCAGAGCAACAGTTTAGATAGGAATACCCCTTGTAACGCCTCACTTGCATTCGGACGCCATCTCGGACCGTCCTGGCGTTCCTTATCTCCGGGATCGCCGCTTTGGTAAAAGGAATTGCAGGCTGACACAGAGTTCTCTTTAAGTCTGGTCTCCACCAGCTTTATTCTTCAACACAGGAAAACTTATACAGCATACAAAATACAGATAAACATCTAGGCCGTCTAGCCACTAGCTGCACATCAGTGAGTCCCTCACTAACCTGCGGTCAGGACCTACCGTCCAGCACCAACAGCACTATACTCTTGTAGTACACTTTAGACTTCCTTCAAGCCTGGGGGGTAAGATCCCTCTCCTCAGATCTTCTGCTACTCCAGCTTCTGGCAGCAAACCACACCCCCCAAACACCTGCAGGCCAAGGCCTTTTACAGGCCTCCACGAACTTTCAAAAAGCCTGTCCCGGAATGTGGGAACAGCAACCCACCCAACGCTTTTGCTGTCCCAGGAAAGGCAACCCATCACTAGCTGCAAAGCAGCCATGCTAGCTATCTTTTTCAGTAACCTATGGTTTCTGATGCCAAATAGTTGCCTTCCCCCACCAAAACCAGGTTTTTTGGTGGCACGTCTGCAGCAGTTATACTTCTGTATTCCACCTAGTGACAGGAACATGCAACTGCCTGTGATCGCTCTGCCACACCCTTTTAAGACTTTAGTTAAAAGGTTTTAGTTTTTTTTAAGTATTTTGTTGTATACTATTTCTATTCGGCCTCATACAATGGTCAAATTGGACTATTTTGCATTCCCACCACAGGAAATGAAGGCATTGAGAGGACAGAAGGGGGATATCAATGTGGAAATGGATGCAGCTCCAGGAACAGATCTTAGCAAACTCCTGAATGACATGAGATCTCAGTATGAACTAATTGCTGAAGAGAACAGAAGGAAAGCTGCCGAATGGTTCAATGAGAAGGTAAAATTTAGAATGTAGAGATGAATGATGAGAATAGACGGTTTGAAGATCTTTCTGAGCAGATGTTCCTTATCATTTTTCATATATTTGTAGAGCGCTGAACTCAACAGAGAGATTTCCCACAGCAGTCAAATGGTAGAGTCCCACAAATCCCAAGTCACAGATCTTAAACGTACGATGCAAGAGTTGGAGATTGAGCTTCAAGCACAGCTCGCCATGGTAATCCCAATGACTATGACTTTTACTACTGTTAAAAATACATATGACAAAGGTTATACTGTATGCTGTCATCTTGTCAAAACAGAAATCATCCCTGGAGTGCTCACTGGCTGAGACAGAGTGTTGCTTCAGTACACAGTTGGCACAACTGCAGGGATATGTAGGAAATATTGAAGAACAGTTGAGCCAGGTCCGCGGCGATCTGGAACGTCAGAATGCAGAATACACAGTTCTTCTAGACATCAAGACCCGACTAGAAATGGAGATTGAGACCTATCGTAGATTACTTGATGGAGAATCGTAAGTCTTCCCTATGGATTGTATATGGGTGAGAGGCAGATATGTGTAGATGGATGGATGTTTGGATGGATTGATGGAATTAATAGATGAATGGACAGAGAGATGAAACTACCTATAATTAGTATGTAGCATACATACCTTATATATATAGGAGCCTATACTAGAGACTTTCTAGAAATATAGCCAAAGTGATTCTCCGTTCTGTTATAGATGCACGTGAGAAAATTAGTACTTATTTCCAAAATACAAGATCTCTACAAAGAGTCGAACCTCATTGTCTTAATTCAGACATTTCTTCTTCCTGAAGACTGCCAAGAGGGCTTAGCCCTCTGTAGAGATCTTCTGACCTGGATATCAGTGGCGGTCTGAGATTAGAGACTACACAAGCCTGATCTCCTCACATGTATCTATGATATATCAAAAGATGGCATTGACTGGAATCCTATTCAATAATGATGGAATAATGATATTGATGAAAACCATTTCCTGTTTTTTAGGTGGCAACACAAAGAACCAGTCCCTGTAAAAGGTATGTATTTTCTTAATATAATACACTCTGTCTTGCAGGGATTGTTGTCATAGGACAGCAACTTCTGTCAGTGTCAGACTAGACTGCCTGGGGCCCTCAGTAGAGTTGATACTTGGGGCCCACCAGTAGAGTTGATTCTTAAAGTGCACCTGTAGAGTTGATTTTTGGGGCCCATCCTAAAGCTACTGTACAGGACTGCATAGTACTGCACATGACTCTTGCATTTTGCCTATTGCTTTATGCCTCTTTTTATTTTCCTTTCTCCCTGAAAAGCAGTCTCAGGCCTGCCATACCCAGGGGCCTAGTAGGGCTTTTCTCTGTTCCCCAGTGGGTTAGACTGAGCCCGACCCTTGTTCACACGCTGAATATGTCATAGAATGTGGTCCCCTATTTAGGACCACCCTTTAATAAAGCCAGAGACAAGAAGCAACTGAGCCTCTGGAAGACCTAACCCATCCATATACTACTTGGCCAGTCGTTTATTTGTATGGGTAGCTACAACTTCCAAGTCATTAACTGTTCACCAGTGTTTTCTGAACCTGAACCTACTTAGTACAGGACGTTTTGATCAGAAAGCCCCCTTAGGCCTCAGTGCCCACTTCTATGTGCCAGAAAAGAGAGCTTCTCTATAACAGCAAGTCCCTCTCTGGTAGATCCAGTGTGTTTATGTATGCTTAGATGAGGCTTCCCATGGAGATAAAAGCTGATAGATGGGGTAAGAGAAGTTAGTTTTAAAGGAGTTGTTAACCATCAGGTGACTAAATGGAATTTTATACAGAATAGCTAAACATGTCTAATATATCATGTAGACTCAGTAGTTGTGCATTGGTGGCCCTAACTAATTTAGATCCTCACATCTCTTATGCCACCCACCCCCTTCAGTCACTCCATTTTGCTTCATCTTCTCATTGCACAATCAGTCTTGGGTTTGGTGACTGCAAAATGCAAACAACAAAAAAAATAACCAACATAACATAACCTAATATTGTATTTCAGAACCAAACAAAACCAGGAAAGTAACAACTATCGTTGAAGAAGTAGTCAACGGCAAGGTTGTGTCACACAAAGTGAATGAAACGGAAGAGAAGCTGAAGATATAGCCAAGTCTAAATCTTGAAAGCAAATCCGTATGTCAGTCTTCTTCAAAGACCTGGTCTGCACTTGCTTGTGGGTCACAGTCAATCTATGCAACAGGGAACTGGGTGCATCTATATTCTATTAATACCCAATAAAGTTTATCTTGCAATTTGCTGGAATATTTGCTTGAATACTTTTTTTAACCAGGTTTTTTGTGTTTTCAAAATGTAAAAAGGATCATTATTAGAAAAGTCAACTGAAACAGGTTATAACTTTATAGGGTTACCACATCTTACATACACTACTCACAAAAAGTTTGGGATATTTGGCTCTTGAAATTTCAAGATGAATATAAAATTTTTTGAATTTTTTTTTAAATGAACTAAATGAGAGCATCTCTTACCATTAAAATGCACATGCCCAACAGTTCAATGTTTCAGTACTGAATGAGGAGGGTGGCGCTAGCTGAGCGTGTGCGCTCCTCATTCACATGCTTGGTCGGATCGCAGCTAGCAACGAGCAACTGGCGAAGAAAATTTCCCGAAACAGGATTAAACCTTTAATGGCAAAATTCAAAAGAGGTGTTTAATCCCTGAATTGCCCAATAAATTTAGGGAATCAGTTTGAATTGGGATTTAACCCCTTACCGACAATCCCACAACATCAGAGGCGGGTGCCGGATGCTAATTGCAGCTTACAACTGCCGGTAACAGCATGGAATGGAGTCGGCTCCATTCCATGCTGTTTAACCTTTAGACGCCATGACGAACGCGGCCACGTAGCTAAATGAATGAGAAACGGTGCTGCACACCGTTCCTCACTGCAATCGGGTCCTCTATGGTGTGATCACATGGTCCCAATCAGTTTACTCGGCAGCTGGAAGCCTTGTGAAGGCTTCCATCGCCGCCATGTTTCTTGTTTTCACTACTTCCTGCCCCTGCCATATTTGTACACCCTAATGCATTATATTGCAATGCAATAGGCTGTATAAACAATTGCAATCCCTTGTGTTGAAGCACCCTAGGGGGACTCAATGTTAAAGTAAAAAAAAATATATTAAAAGTTCAAATTACCCCCTTTTGCAATTTTACAAATAAAAAACAAAATAATAAAAAAGTTACACATAATTGGTATTGCTGCATCTGCAAAAGTCAGATCTATTAAAATATAACATAATTTATCCTGTACAATGAACACCGTAGAAGAAAAAAATTCCAAACAACAAAAGTGCAGTTATTTTGGTCATTTCATGTCCCCTAAAAATTTAAATAAAAGTGATCAAAAAAGTTACATGTATTTCAGACTGGTAGCAATAAAAACTGCACTTTAGCCAGCAAAAAAATACACCCTCATTTAAGTCCAAAAGTAATTGGTCACAGAAAATGGCGCCGCGGCAAAAATTTTAAAAAGAGAAAATATTTGGATTTTTTTAACAGTACAAAAACATAACAAAAACCCGACATGTCTGGTATTGCCAGCTTTGTATGAACCTGTAGAATAAAGATAACACATAATTTATACCAAATATTGAAAGCCGTAAAAAACAAAACTCCTGCAAACACGTTTTTTCACATTTTGCCCCACTTAGAATTTTTTGCGGTTTCCCAGTATATTCTATATAACGTTGAATGACACTATTAGAAAGTACATCTTGCCCCGCAAAATAAAAGCCATCATATGTCTATTTGGTGGAAAAATAAAACAGTTATGGCTTTGGGAAGGCGGGTAGGGAAAAATGAACGTGACAATAAAAATAGGCTGCGACAGGAAGGGGTTAAACAGTCCTCCTCATCCTGCTGTTCTCATTTTTACATCATGAGACCAAACAACACCTTACAATTGATCAACAGTACCTCCTCATTGTGAGACTTTGAGAAGGATGCTCTCAGATGGAAGTGGCCACTGAGCTTAGATTCCCTAAATTTATTGGGCGATTCAGGGATCAAACACCTGTTGTAAATTCTGCCATTAAGCTCCTTGTTAGAGATCAGCAACTTGTGCAAAAAGTACTGAAACATTGAACAGTTGGACTGTGCATCTAAAGGGAAGAGATGGGCTCATTTAGTTCATTTAAAAAAAATTCAAGAAATTTTCTGTACATCCCAATTTTTGAACCAAAACCCAAATATCAGCCACATATAAGAGACTTAAAGGGGTTTTTTCACCATGCAGTTTCACCGAGTCACACCCAGCTTAGGCTATGTCCACATGACAAACATTTCAAGTCAGAATCTACGCAGATTCCGTCTTGAAATACTTGTCTAAAACCAAAAGTAAACCATTTCCATTGACATCAATAGAAAATACACCTTGTAGTTCATACAATACATATTTTCGGCGGTCAGCTTTTAAACATAAAAATACTTAGAACACATTCATTCTTTGGTTGTATTCCGCCTGGAAAATTTACTATTGAGGTCAATGGGGATGGCTAAAAACCTCATGTAAAACGCGTCCAAAACATTTGCATGTTGTTTTGGATCTGGATCCATGTTCAAAACCACATAGAGATGAATGGGACTCGTTTTTGACTGCAAATCTGCCAGAAAAAAAAACCGAACCCAAATCCTCATGAAACACTTGTTGAAAACCAAGTTGTTCATAGCTGTTTTCAATGTCAGAATACAACGAGTAAATTTCACGTGTCATCTGGATGTACCCTTAGAATCACACATGCTGTTCAAGCTGTGGGTGGTTCTATAGCAGTGATTAACACATCAGCTCTGCTATTTCTAGCTATTCCTGTTACACTGACATGACTGCTGGAGGTTTATAAAGTGTAGTACTCAGGCTGCAGAGCTATAAAGAGTGTTTACTTAGCTAGATGAGAAGCTTTCAAAGTCCATTGCTAGAGACTCTGCAGGAGGACACACAATGGAAGGAGTGATTGAATGACGGCAGCTTAGAGCAATGAGCACCTGTGTGATATGCTGGAAAATAAGTCAGATCCACAGAGGTCAGATGTAACAATTTACCAGATTTAAGGATATGCTGCTCCTCTTGGAAACAGAGACAGAGGAGAGAGAGGTGGGGAAAGATAGTCGTAACCAGAGAAACCCTTGAGCTTTAAAAGGAGATAAAATCTTTTGTTTTTCTTGACCAAAGAAAAATCAACAAAGCAATGTATGTAGAAAAACTCTTCAATTACATGTCTCCACATGTTAAAAGCTAATCATTATAGTGAGAAAACCCCTTTAAATACCCAAATCATGGACATAGAAAGTAATCCCTAAGCTGTAAACAATAGGAAATGTGCATAGACATGATCACAAATATTGCAGTATCAAATAGGAGGGAGAAAACAGAAGAACAATATCACCAAATAAAGGTCAATATACTTGTCTGTATAAAAGGGCGTATGAGGGGTAGATGAAGGGTGTTGATCTTCCACTTATAAACACACAGATCATCCATAACATTCAAACATGTCTAACATTGTGTAGGTCCCCTTCATGCCACCAAAAGAGCTCTTGAGGCTGAAGGTCTCTGTAGTATCTGGCTCCAAGAGGAGCGAGCAGCATATCCTTAAGTCCGGTAAACTGTGATTTTGTGGATCAGACTTGTTTTCCAGCACATCCCACAGGTGATCGATTGGACTGAGATAAAGGGACTTTGGAGGCAAGGCACCACCTTGAATTTTTTAGCATTAATTTTTTTGCTTTGTTCCAAGAGACATTATCCTGCTGAAAGAGGGCAATGATAGGTGGGAATTCCGCCGTAGTGAAGGGATAGACGTGGTCTGTACAATGGTTAGGAAGGTGATATGTATCAAAGTGATATCCATATGATGTCAGGACCCCAAATATCCCAGTAGAACATTGGTTAGACCATCACACTGCCTTTGCCAGCTTTAAATAGTGTATCCTGTTGCTATTTCCCCCTTAGGGGAGAGACACACACAATGGCCGTCCACATGATGTAAAAGAAAATGTAATTTATTAGACCTAGCCTCATTCTTGCATTGCCCCATGGTCCATTTCTTATGCCCATATACCCATTGTTGCTTCTTTTGGTCGAGGAGAGGAGTCAAAATCAGGACCCTAATCAATCTGCATTTACTGTTGAAACTAAAAGTTTCCATACACTATATAAAAAGACACATCTGCCTGTTTTTCTCACTATCTGACATGATATCAGAATAAACCTGACCTGTTTTAGGTCAATTAGGAACCAAAATTATTTATATTTGCCAAATGCAGAATAATGAGAGAGAAAGACTGTTTTAAGGCATTTAAGAAATGGACCCTGGGGCAATGCAAAAACTGTACATATTATGCTAATATTAACTGTCTGTTTTGACACCTTTCTATTGAAGCCACCATTACTTTTTCAGCATTTTGTGCTAAAGTAGCTCTTTCATGGAACTGGACACAACAGGTTAACCTTCACTCTCCATACACATCAATTAGCCTATCACTGGTTAACCAATTGTCCTTCCCTGGACCATTTTTGGTAGGTACTTACCAATGCATAATAAGAACTCTCATATATAGTTACATGTAGTTTCTAAGGCTGGAAAAGACGGACGTCCATCCAGTTCAGCCTGTTGTGCTATAGTGTTGATCCAGAGGAAGGCAAAAACCCCCATGAGGTAGAAGCCAATTGTTCTAATTTTAGGGAAAAAATCCCTTCCCGGCTCCAATCTGGCATCAGGATAAGTCCCTGGATCAACGACCCTTCTCCAGAATCCAGGTCACTATAACTTGTTATATTATTATGCTCTAGAAATGCATCCAGATCCTTCTTGAAGTCTGTGCATTCAGCATGACAAGTTCCTCTGGCAGAGAGTTCCACAGTCTCACTGCTCTTACAGTAAAGAATCCATTTCTATGTTTAAGTAGAAACTTTCCTTTCTCTAGGTGTAGAGGATGCCCCCTATGATCTGCAATTTTGGAGATGCTGTGACCCTGTCGTATAACCATCAGAATTGGGCTCACACATGACAAATTTTCCTGATGCCAACACATCAACTTCAAAAACAAGACACACCAATGTTTGCCATTATATTTTGCATACACTTGATAGATGTAACATTTTTTGTGATTGGAGACGCTGCCTCTGGTTCCTGGTTACTTACATTCCATCTCAACACTAGATCCACCCTGGATAAGTAAGTCCTGTGGTATACTGATGTCATCCCTGCTTTACCTGTGCATCTTGTTGTCACTAACAGTGACTAACAGTGACAAGTTTATAAGACAATTCCTAGCCAATTATCATCCCTTAATTGATCCCACTAAAGAATCAATTATCCAAGAGCTTATGGGATTAATAAAAGACACAGGATGGGTTTCATAATCAACACCACAAGTTCCATCTGTAACTAGAAAATCAGAAGCCAAAGGAGAATTTTTATTCTGAAAAAGGACACCTGAATAAAGTAGCGTCTAGTAAAGAAGGTCCAATTGCTGTAGTTCTTTCCTCTAAACCCAATAAAAGAACACAAAGATCTGCCCTTAGTCACACCACGCCAACTCTTTAAAAGGGTGAACCAAAAGTACCAACAGGTTATCAGTCCATATTAAAAAAATCTTTTTGCTTATTGTTTTTCTTTCTGGGTATAAACTCAGGGAACAGGTGCTAAAGAAAAACATGGGGATGCAAACTTAAAGGGGTGTTCCAAAAGCCTTAACAGCTCAGCAGTCCATCAGTGGTGATTAAAAATAGGAAAAGAAAAAGACTTACTTTGTAAACCTGTTCATTCCAAGGCCAATCCCAGTGATCCCGACGGATAAAGCAACTGTTCATTCTTCACGTACATTATTGCATTTAATACAAAACGTAAAAGTATTTATACCCCATTAAACTTTTCATCATTTTTAAATGTTACAGCCACAAGATTTAGGGTCTGTCCACACGGCATAGTTTATTGGTTGGATTTTCTGACAATTTGCAGATTTGGAGACCGTCTGAAAAATGACAAGAAACTGTCCTCATAGACTTTAAAAGGAAATCCGTTGAGTACTCTACACGGAACGGATTCTTACCCATATGCCTTTCTGCTGCCAGTGTTCTGAAAAACTTGGAACATGCATAATCTTCAACCTAGTTTTCAAGAAGAAGGTGTGCAGTTCAACAGTTGGGGCGAATCCCGCAAACCACAGACAAAACCGTCCCTCAAAACCTTTGAAAGACGATAAAATACTGGCCGGATTCTTAAACAGAATCCGACCGGCATTTTACATATGCCATGTGGACGTCCCCTAAATGTATTTTTATGATATTTTATGTGATAGAGTAACACCAAGTAGCAAATATTTGAGAAGTGTAAAGAAGATGATACCTGCTTTTACACATTTTAGCAAATTAAAAACTGAAAAGTGTAGCGTGCATATGTATTAAGCCCCCTATACTCTGATATCCCTAAATAAAATCCAGTGTGACCAATTATCCTTAGGGCGCATCCCCACGGCATAGGACAAATACCGGCCGGTTTGCCGGCCGGTATTTGTCCTGTTTTGCGGCCGTCCCCACGGCCACGGAGGGAGGGTGGGGGGCGGCTTCTCTCGGCGATGAGCGGAGAAAAGCCATCCCCCTTCACATTGAGAAGCACAGATTCCGTCCAGAAACCGGACGGAAGATTGTGCTTCTACAATGTTTTGCCGCCGGACCGCCGGCGGCAAAACCTCCTGACAGAAAACCCGTGCAGTGGGGACTGCTGCACGGGTTTTCTAGAGAGCACCATTGTGCTAATTTTCGGCCGGTTTTTCAGGCGGTCTGAAAAAACCCAAACAAGCTGAAAAATCGGCCGAAAAACCGTGCAGTGGGGACATGCCCTTAGAAGTCCCCTAATTAGTAAATAGAATACATCTGTATGTGATTTATTCCCAGTATAAATACAGCCGTCTTGTAAAGGCCTCAGAGGTGTATTAGAGAATGTTATTGAACAAACAGCATTGTGGAAACCAAGGAACCCATCAGGGATAAAGTTGTGGCAAAATATATTGCAAGGTTAGGTTTTGAAAAAACTTTCCAAGATCTGAACATCTCATAGAGCACTGTTTAGTCTATTATAGATAAATGGAATGAGTATGGCAGAACTAACCTACCAAGACATGGCCATCCACCTAAACTCATAGGCCTGACATGGAGAGCACTAATTAGAGAAGCAGGCAAGGGTCACTTTGGAGGAGCTGCAGAGATCTCAGGTGGGAGTATCTGTCCACAGAACAACTATTAGTCGTGTACTACACAAATCTAGCCTCTATGGAGGAGTAGTAAGGAAAAAACCCTTTTTGAAAGCAAGCCACGAGAAGTCTCGTTTCCGGGAGCACAGCAAGCATGTGGAAAAGATGCTCTTGTCACATGAAACAAAAATTGAACTTTTTGGCCTAAATACCAAATGCAATGTGTGGAGGAAAGCCAACACTGCACATCTCCTTGAACACACCGTCCATACCGTGAAGCATTGTGGGGGCAGTATCATGCAGGGGGAGGCTTTGCTTCAGCATGGAGTGGGAATCTAGTCAGAGTTGATGGGAAGATGGATGGAGATAAACACAGGGCAAACCTGTGGAAAAGCTGAGGCTCCAAAAGACTTGAGACTGGGGTGTAGGTTCACCTTCTAGCAGGACAATGACCGTAAACAAAACCTACAATTGAAAGGTCTAAATCAAAGCATATTCATGCGTTAAAATGGCCCAGTCACATCCAGACCTAAATCCCATTGAGAATCCGTGGCAGGACTTGAAAATTGCTATTCGAAAATGTTCGCCAACCAATCTGACTGAGCTAGAGGTATTCTGCAAAGTAGAATGTGCAAAAATTCCAGCCTCTAGATGTGCAAAGCTGGTAGAGACATCCCCCAACAGACTGCAGCTGTCATTGCAGCTAAAGGCGGTACTACAAAGTTTTGATTCAGGGGGACTGAATACATAGGCACGCCACACTTTTCAGTTTTTTTAATTTGCAAAAATTTGGAAAAACAGGTATCATTTTCTCTACAATTCACAAAAACTTGCTACTTTGTATTGCTCTATCACATAAAATATCCATAAGCTACATTTAAAGGGAACCTGTCAGCTATTTTATGCTGCCCAAACGGCGGACAGCATGAAATAGCTGCAGGTTACCCGATCCTAACCATGTGTGTTTTACCCCGTACCGCTGCGGCGTTCCCAGGTAAAGCACCCAGTGAAGTTGTCTCAGGTGTGGGGAGGTGAGTTCGATGTGCGGAGAGATGAGTCCAATGTGAGGCTTCTCCCCGCCCCTTCAGCTTAACTGACAGCTCTATCCCTATAGACAAACATGTTAGTCAAGCTGAGGGGCCAGGGTGAAGATGCCCATGGGACCGGGCACAGCGGCTTCTCCCCGCACCCGAGACAACTTCACTGGGTATTTTACCTGGGAACGCCACAACGTTTCGGTATAAAAACCACATGGTTAGGATCGGGTAACCTGCAGCTATTTCATGCTGTCCGCCGTTTGGGCAGCATAAAATAGCTGACAGGTTCCCTTTAGGTTTGTAGCTGTAACGTTTAAAAATGAGGAACAGTTCAATTGGTAGGAAGACTTCTGCAAACCACTGTATACAGTCCTTATATGAAGCAGAATAAAATTGCTCTTCACACAAGGTCCCATTATGGATAGAGCTATGGTCGTTATTTAGTAATCTATAGGTTAACCAGGGTCAGGGAAAAGTGGAGCAAATTTTGTAGAGTGATGGTAAATCATCATGAAAGCTGTACCACATATTAAGTAAAAACCTAAAAAGTATAACATTAAGAATAAAGTACTTAATTAGTAAAGCATGTCAACTAAATTTTAATGACAATCGATTTAACAAAGAGCCAGTAAAACAATGTAAAAGTCCAATCCCCCGTCGCTCACTCAGCAAGATTTTTTTTTAGGATGTGTAAAAACGGCTTCTCAGCCCCTTTCCCATAATGCCTTGTGATATGCAGATGCTAAGTAGAGGGCGAAACGGCAAAACAAAAACTCTACATGCCGTTCGTTCGGTGCTCTCCTTAAGGAGAGATCTTCCCTTCCTGAGCTACCCGATGCCTCCCACACAGCCAAGCCAGTATCTTCTCTACTCTGCACTGAGAGGACAAAAATCCCGAAACAGCGTTGTCTGTAGGTGAGAGATACTGCTTGGCTAAAAAATCCTTTTGCTTTCTCAAGACTCGTGGGTCAAAAGCAAATGAGGAGTTACACAAAAGAATGTGGTTCTCAGCCCCTTCGCCATAAAATTCTTGTTAGCAGTGCTAAAAGACTTCCTTCCAGATCAGCAGGAGAAATACAGATGAAAGGGTTACTTTTATGTGGTTGTCCACTAATGATATAGTGATTGGTGCTGGGACCTCCAGCAATCCGCTGTCTTCTCTGTTGTGTCATGCTGGGGTCCACCAGTGGAGTTGACTCTTGGAGCCCACCCTACAGCTTCCATACATGACTGCACACAGTTCTTGCACTTTTGTATCTTGCTTTCTGATTCTCTTTTTCTGGATTTTTTGCTAAAAAGAAGCCCCATGCCTTGCATGCAATGGGGCGCACCATGCTCAGGAACCCACCAAGGGTTTCCCCTGATCGCCTTTTGAGCAGGCCAAGCCTGACGACAGCCAGTCTGAGGTAGCATGACATACTATTGACATCAGCGCTTGGTTATGGGAACCATTACTCCAATGGTACAGCTTGTGACCACTAAGGCCACAGACTAGATACAGCGGCCACTTGCTGACGGTGTGCAAAGAGTGACCACCCTAGCATCTACACTTGATCGGTGCTGGATTAAAGAGGTAAGTATAGGGTTCTGGGTTATTTTATCCTCCTGGGTTGTTTTTTTTTTTCAGTTGGACAACCCATAAGGAAGTCTGAACTCCACCAGAACTCTGGTCTTCATTGGTAATGCAATGTGGACACCAGAATGTAGAATTGAATCAACACTTTAGCAACACTTTAGCAAAATAGGCTGACTGGATGGACGTCTTGTCTTTTTTCAGCCTTACAAACTATGTAACTATGTAACTATGAAGTGTCAGATAAAAATCATAGTCAAGGCAGGTGAATTTCATTTGTATCAGTATACTGGCATAGGTCTGGGCGTGCAGCAGACAGGTAGACAGGGTTATATACTGTACACAGTCAAGTCACATTATTATTACCACTTCCTACTTTTGTAGCGCGTACCCCATGAAGGAAGTCACACATGGTCAACTGACTCGGTGGGTTTATAAGGTTTGCGATAGGCTGTCTGCACACATATCCTTCCTCAGGACCGCCATCAGACCAGTGTTGGCATTACTTTTGTCAGAGGCCCTGATAAATGTTGACAAAAAAGGGGCCCATTGATATGGTGCAATTGGTAATGAATAGGTGGCACAGATGCTTCAGCTGTTTGGGGTCTTGAAATTATTTATGGCAGCCCTGCCCCTCTTTGCTATTATGGGTAAAATGGACAATATCATTGTTGCAAAATGAGATGATTATAGGCTTTCAGGACACAGGTGGCATTATTTCAGAAACTGTGGGATTTACCGCAGTCAGCATAGCTCCAGATACCTGTGACAACCTACCAGGCCCTTATTGAGTCACTCTCAGCCCATCTAGCTGCTGTCTGTACTGTATACAGCTAGTGCTCTGGATATTAGCTGCTGGTCATAATAATGTGGTTTGACTGTGTCTATAAGTCAGTACCATAGAACAAGCACCTTACCAGGCAACAAGAAGGGCAAAGAACCTCATAGCAAAAATGGAGAATTATTTTATACAGGACACCTGGGCATTTGCTGAGGACCACATTAGTCAGTGCTACTGGGGAGACCAGAAGTTCACTATAGTGCATGACCCATAGTAAAGAAATCCAATGTACAAGGACAGCAACAGCCAATGTGATGATCCCAGGCACCAGAGGGGCTAGCATGGTGCTGCGTGACAATATCTGTGATTAAGCAAAATAATATAAAAATGCAGGAATTAATATGTCATTTTAATGTAGGATAAAACCAATGTCTTCTAAATGATGATAATCCTTAAAATATCAGATACACGCATCATTAGAAAGCTACCATAAAAAACCACACAATATAATTATTATTTACCTTAGTAATTGCCGGCTGTTTGTCAGCACCCAAAATCTCCCCTACGACAGTAAAGATGATAGGCATCTTCAAAACTATAAAAAAGAGATAATATGCATTTTATGTGCAATTTATAGTAATCCAGCCAGGATTTACCTGAAGGTTTTACTGTAAAATGTAAAGTTGTGAAGACATTCCACCCATCAAGGCCATTCTGTATAAATATCCCGAGATTGAGCAGTGTTGTACGATCCACTGATAACTTCCTTCTAGGAGATCCTCCAAAATCAAAGAGGTTGCACATCACATCCAGCACCATGTCTTGTCACTGGAAAAGTGGATCCGTCAGATCATCCTGCAGCAGTGTTAGTAGTCACAGGATCACCAGCCTGGCTGGAGATTTGGCTTTGGGGTCTGAGCACTTTTCATTTGGAAGTCATAGTGCACATGATGGCCTCCTGCATGGAGGAGAAAAGGAGACCATGCAAAACCTCAACATCCGACTGGCTTCCTACCTGGACAAAGTCAAAGCTCTGGAAGATGCCAATGCTGACCTTGAAGCGAAGATCAGAGAGTGGTACCTTAAGCATCAGCCAAAAGTAGAGGACTTCAGCGCTTACTTCCGCATCATTGAGGAGCTCAAATGCAAGGTGGGTGGTTAATACTGCTTCATCCTTAATACTATCACTGTCCTTCTTACTCAAAACCCAACGAAGTTGGCGCATCCATTGCTCTATGGCAGGAGTGTCAAACTCATTTTCACTGTGGGCCTCAACAGCATTGTGGTTGCCCTGAAAGGGCCATTGGAGGGTGGCTAGGTGCCTTGGTAGGGCTGTCAGAGCTGTGCCACCGCCTGTGTCTAAGCTCTTGGAAGCCACATAAAAGAGCATGGTGGACCATATTCTGCCCCCGGAACTTGAGTTTGACACCTATGCTCTATGGCTTCATTGTATGGATTTTATATATCTATTGGCTTCCAGAAAAATGCATGAGCCATCTACCAAATAAAATAGCACTTGAAAGAGATTCTGGGCCTTGGAGCTTCCATCGATACAGGGTGCAACATTTTGAAATACAATGCAATTTTGCTTAAGCAATTGGGTCAAGATAGCATTAAAGTCATTTATAATAGAGGAGGTTACATTGATCCCCTTGCTACTCACATTCTGGGGATGGAATATGTATGTAATCATTGCTCTATGAGTAACAAATTAACATCAGACTTGGTCATTCATACTTTAATGGCCTACCTTCACATACATTACTTTTTCAGAAGTGATCAAGGTAAAGCTTTACATATCTAAATTCACGAGGTTTACAGAAAACTCCTTTGCTCGGAGATGTGATATTTTTGGATGTGTAAACTCCAAAAATATAAAAAAAAATGTGGTAGTCTTTCTACATTCTGCTAAATGTATTTTTTGGGAATATTGTAAGGATAAAGTTCTTGCTTACAAGGGTCATCATGACAACCTATTTTTAAGCTGACTTTCCTATCCACTTTAGCTCATTGAGTAGAATCCTAAATGGGGGGACCCCCTACATGATGACTTCATGCCATAATAGGACATATTGAACTAAGTTGTCCTAACGAAATCACCTTTTCGAAACATGGTTTACTAAAAAATGCAGCTTTATTGTTATCAAAGAGGTGGTCTCATCATGCTGTTTTAACTGGTGCTCTCCTCAAGGAGAGATGTTCCCCTTTCTCAGCCACTCATTGCCTCCCACCCAGTCAAGCCAGTATTGCTCTGCTCTACACTGATGAGGGTCAAAACCCCGGAACGGCTGTATGTAGATGAGTGATATTGGCTTGGCTAATACGCCTTTTTGCTTCTCAAAGATTCAGTGAATCAGAAGTAAATTGAGGATGTGTTACATCCAATAGAGGGTGCAATGAGCTTCCCAGCTCCTTGCCCATAATGCCTTGTGATATGCAGATGCTTAGTAGAGGGCTAAAAGGCAATCTAACTCTACACGCCTTAACTGGTGCTCTCCTCAAGGAGAGATGTTCCCCTTTTACAGAGCCATAGGCAGCTTCCGACTTAAACATCCTGGTCAAGCTGTGGGTGGTTTTATAGCAGTGATTGGCATATCAGCTCTGCTATTCCTAGCTGATCCTGTTAAAGTTGCGTAAGTGAAGGAGGTTTATAAACTGTAGTGCACAAGGCTACAGAGCTTTAGAGGGGTGGAGCTTGTCAGTAATTAATGTAAACATGCTCCCATTTTTCAAAATAAGAAACAGAGCAGGGAGTGACATCACCAGCCTGACCATTCTACAGCCTGTGACAGCAGAGAGAGATGGTCGGTATCTAGTGAAGCTTGTGTGCAAAAGCAGGAGATAAGATCTGATCTTAACTCTGAAAAGAAGCAAAATCAGACCAGCAATGTATTTGGTATTAATCCTTATTTATCTTTGACTATATGTTTAAAGCTAATCAAAGAAATGGGAATACCCCTTTATGTCCTTGAACCTTCATATACAATTCTGACACCCCCTTCTGCATCATTGAAGGGCCATTGATCCACCAGTAGGGTAGCACTGTACCCTTTCTTTTTATTGCATAAGGCCCATAAATTTCATATGTCAAGAAAATACACACAAGAGGTCTAACACATATTGAGCAACATATTTTATGTCACTAAAAAGTTTATGAAAACTAAAATTTGTTTTTTTTTTAATTCCAGATCTTAGTTGAAACTTCAGAAAATGCAAATTTAATTTTGCAAATTGACAATGCCAAGTTGGCTGCAGAGGACTTCAAAATGAAGTAAGTAGTAGAGAAGTAAAATACCCATTAAATACACAATATTCACTGAACAATTCTGTCAATTACAAAGAGAAAACAGTAGGCTGTGAGTACAATGAACATCTAGATAACCTGGACTGATCCTTTACCACAATGACCTGGCACTGGGTTTTGTGCAGCTCTTCTGTTGAGTCTATAGCCAGGTCATTGACAAACTGAAAAAGCAACACATTGTACTAGGGAAGCCATGATTCTTTAGAACCAGTGGTTGCTTCCTTTCCTCATATACCAAAACCATTTAGAATACTAAGCAACGTATGAAGAGAAGATGGCAACAGGGCTGGGACGATGGGGTAGGCGAAGGTAGGCGATCACATAGGGCGCCACTTCATCCCAGGCAGTAAAAGGGGCGCAAAAAGGCATGAAGTGGGCAAACCTAGGGCACCAGAATACCTTGTCCCAGCCCTGGATGGCAACTCATCTTCCTTCTATACAGAAAATGTATACATCTATTTTCACATGCCTTGTAGTCTCTGTTGCTATGATTGCACATATGACTATATCATTAACTAGGTCTAATGTGTAAATAAACCCATAAGAAAAAGAACCTATTGATACGTGACAGGCTTCAAAGTCATCTCCAATTGGGAGATATGCCCTTGAAGACCATTGTGTTAGAGCCTGGGCCTGCTGGAGAACTTGTTGTTGTCTAACCCTGGTGCCAAGATTTGCTGCAACAATAAAGTGGTATTTTTCCATAGGTCGTAATTTGAAGCTAGAAAATTACTGTAAGTGGTGGATTCTTATGTCCTTTAATTAAAACTATGCAACCACATTTTTGTATCTTCTTAATGCAGTAAAGCAAAGACAAAATCTTTAAGTATAAACTGGGACCTTAAGATGTGGCACTCTATGTCTACAACAAGGACATTGTATGTTATCTTATTAGGCAATATAAATGTCTTGTAGAAAAGGGGACCCCTTAACACATATTAGAATCTGGCCCTCCATCTGGTGCTAGTTGACATCATCACAGCCCTTACCACCTGGATTTTTTCATCTACTTTCCATGATGACTACTCATGTGGAAAGGAGACTCATCAAATCCATTAAATCTCCAAATCTAAATGTACTATCCAATGCAAAATAAATCAACATTATCAGTGAACATTTTTAATGTATTGACTGCTGATTTCAGGTATGAGAATGAACTTTGCCTGTACCAAAGTGTTGAATCAGACATTTGTGGCCTACGTAGAGTATTGGATGAGCTGAACTTTGCCAGGTCTGCTCTTGAACCACAGCTTGAGAGCTTAAGAGAAGAAATTGAATGTCTGAAGAGGAACCATGAAGCGGTAATGTGTTGTTCTTACTTTTTTTTACCTTTTTACATCAGTTATTGTTTAGATGTAGATGTTTGGGCCTTGTCTACACAAAGGAAAAGGGTCATTCTCTACATGTCTTCCAAGACATTCTGAAATCTGAAGGCATTAATACTGCTGTACAATGAATAGATAGAAACATTAACCCTGTATCTGATCTAAAGTTACTTTTCTTATGCTTTGAAGGAAATTAATGCCTTGAGGAAAGAAAGAGCTGACGTTAATGTGGAAATGAATGCTGCACCAGGAGTGGACTTAAGCAAACTTCTGAATGACATGAGGGTTCAGTATGAAGAAATTGCTGAGCAGAACAGGCAGAAGGCCGCAGATTGGTTTAACGAAAAGGTGAGACTATATTTAAGCACATATGGTTAAATTATCCTGGAAAACGGTAAACCTCTAATTATAATTGGATCATCTTGCCAGGGGACTTTTCTTATCCAACTAATATTGTAAATGTTTGCCATAAAGATTTGGTTCTACTGGTGGTTCCCTGAGACTGATGTTTTCGGTTCAAATTCTAATTTCAGGTAGTGAACTTGAAAATTGGACAGGCACAATACAATGCCTTCTCGTTTTACAGCTTTAGGTCCCTTTCTGAGGAAATGTTGAGGTCTGCCATCACCCAGAAGTGGTTAATACAGCAAAAAAAGATTCCCTAAGGCGTTTTTGTATCAAACTGAAAAAAATGGATGTCATAAATTGGTAATACAAAATAGATAAAAGTCATCCAAAGTCATCAATTTCAGCAGAATCAGTCAAGAATATACTGTAATGTACGTTATATTGTTGACCGATTCTGCCAAAAATGGGTTTGGATGACTTTAATCTAATTTTTATTACCAATCTACAACATCACCCATTCTTTTATTTATTTCTTGCAACCCATTGTATATGGGGACCTATGAACTGTCCAGTGGGGCTTGTTCCTGCCAGAGATAAGCTACTGACTAAATAGTCTTGGCATCAGCTTATACTCTCTTTTCAAACAATGTGGGGTCAGAATAAATAGTCCACAACCACATGTAGGCTTAATAAAAAAAAGTGCATTTATATTGTATCAAATGTATCCAATATTTTGCAAAGCTAAGCTGTGAGCATATCCACGACTGAGCCAAGCCTAGGAAGGAAGCAGTGTCTTCCGAAACGTCCAACTGCTGCTTGGTTTAGCTACCAAAAAGTAGGACCAAAAATGATGAAAAAGAATTACCTAAAAAGCAAACTCTACTGAGCACAACAGAAAGACTAAAAATCTCAAACTATAGCAAATCAGCACTAATTTAGTTTCACGGATTATGTTTTAGAGCGCTGAACTTAACAAGGAGATCTCACACAGCAGCGAGATGGTTGAGTGCCACAAGACCCAATTGACCGAGCTAAGACGTACTCTTCAAGAACTGGAAATCGAGCTACAGGCCCAACTTGCCATGGTAACTACCAATAGAAATTGCTTATGAGCCAATCTTGAATGTTTTTTAAGACTATGTCTCCTATGTTAGAGTATGCATGCAAAAATTCAGCACTGTTGATTTGCAGAAAAAATCCCTGGAGTGCTCGTTGGCGGAGACGGAGCGCTGCTACAACAATCAGTTGTCACAACTGCAAGAATATGTGGGAAATCTTGAAGAACAATTGAGTCAACTCCGCAGTGATCTGGAAAGGCAGAATGCCGAATATAAACTTCTTCTAGACATCAAGACCCGTTTGGAAATGGAGATTGAAACCTACCGCAGACTACTCGATGGAGAATCGTAAGTATGATAAGAGAAGCTCGACAAAGAGTAACATGTCAAGAAGACATTTCATTTATTGAAACATCTCTGAAAATATAAGAATTTCTAGTATAATATATTTAACGGTAACACATTCTTTATTACAGATGGCACTGCAAAGAAGTTACAATCCCTGCCAAAGGTATGTATGTGTGTAAATGTGTTCCATAGTGAGAAATGAATGTAACGTTAAAATCTTCTAGAATTACAGATTTATTAGAACTACTCAGTATTGTAGTTGCTACATTCTTTCTAATACCTATAATGTACATTGCATTTCTTGGTATTTTGGTGCAAATTTCACAAAAATCTTGGCATAATTGCCCTAATACATGTGCCTCCATGTCCCTGTAGTACCTATATACTACTTTGGTACCGTAACATCACCTCATATCTCTGGTGCCACAGAACCTTATCTGGCAGAGAGGCTTTTTGCCCTCTCACCACCAGAACCCGAACACAACTGCTTGACACCCACTACAGCTACATCCCTGCTTCCTCAAACCTACAGTGCCATCATATACACTGTATATATATAATCTTATGCCTGCAGTATCATAGTGCTTGCATCTTACTTACTATCTTATACCTACAGTAATACCTACTATCTTGTATCTACAAGGCCATATAATACATGCTACTTCATACCTACAATACCTAAATGCGCTTTGTATCGCTACTCAGGGTTATCTTATCCATTGGGCACATTAGGCAGTTGCCTGGGGACTCCACAAGCATAGATGCTTGAATGTGTGTCTCAGGAATCCAAGGCGAATACCCTGGATCGCTTATTTAACTGTCTGTGTGTTGTTAGACTGTGTAAACAGTTAAAAACCCTGAAGAAGCAAGAAGCCATCATCTACCTGTCCTGGCAATTAGTCTTATAGGCTGCAGACTGCCTACGAGACGTCAGCAGGATGTGTCGACATAGGCGGTATGATGATATAGGTGTGCTTGGGTTTGGTTAGAGGCATGGCTTCATGTGGTGGTTGGGCATAGCTAGAGGAATGGCGGGATGGTGTTATTTCATGTAATTGGGCAGGGCCCACTGCACTACTATGCCCAGGTGCCCGTAACACTGTTAAGACAGCTCTGGCATAGTACCTACATACTCTATTGTATGGGGAAATCCACCCAAAGTGGAAAGGAAATATGGGCATGGCAGGACTGGGGCAGATTTTCAGAAAGAAAGGCAGAAAAAAAGAGGAAGAGAGTAAGAGACATGTGCAGTCATGTACAGTAGCTGTAGAGTGGGTCCCAAGAATTAACTCCACTGGTGGGCCCCAAGAATCATCTCCACTGGTGGGCCCCAAGAATCACCTCCACTGGTGGGCCCCAAGGATCACCTCCACTGGTGGGCCCCAGGGATCAACTCCACTGGTGGGCCCAAGAATTAACTCCACAGGTGGGCCTCAAGAATCACCTCTACTAGTGAGCCCCAAGAATCAACGCCACTGGTGGGCACCAAGAATCAACTCCACTGGTGGGCCCCACCCACCCCAGTCCAAAACTGTAAATGGTACATGCTCATGCCTACATACTGCCTTGTACCTATAGTATCATAGTATCTACAAACTAACTCATAGCAACAGTGATATAGAACCTAAATACAACCTCATACCTACCGTATCAAAGGCATTACTTACAGCTGCTGGACTTCAATGCAAAATCAAATTTTTAACAGAGTCCCCATCTACCAAGCTGTTTACAACCCTGATGTCCTCTTATCTGGCAGAGAGGCTTTTTGCCCTCTCACCATCAGAGCCTGAACACAACTACTGGACACCCACTATAGCTACATCCCTGTACAGTTCCATAGTAATTACCTACTACCTCATGTATACAGTATCATAATATCTCCATATTATCCCATACTTACAGTGCCATTGTACCTGCATACTACCGACCACATTACTTATAGGCAAGCTTGCGCCCACCATTCCTCAGTACCTACATGCCAGCTAGTTCTCACAGTACCATAGTACCAACATACCCTCTGTATATGTCAATAGCTTTGCGGCTTCATAACCAATCATTTCTTTTTTTTTTCTTCTAAGAGCCAAATAAAACCAGGAAAGTGACAACTATCGTGGAAGAAGTGGTGAATGGCAAAATTGTGTCACAGAAAGTGAACGCAACTGAAGAGAAGCTGAAGTTTTAACCATTTCATCGTCTTCATTGCCATAGCCTGTGCCGGATGATGCACGACCCGCTTGGGAACTGGGCATAAAATATTTCTTTGCTGTCTTTACTTAATAAACTTTATTGAGCATTTCATTTTTTCTCTTTTGCTTTTTTTATATTTGTTTATAGATTTTCAAATAATCCCCCATTTCTGATTATCTGAGACTTCAGTCTTCTAAATTCTAAAACAGATTAAATTAACAAGGAAAGTACAAAAAGCAAAGAGGACCCCATAACAAAGACTAAAAATGGGGCCCCTCCTAGTACCGGTTGACCACATACTGCCCAAAACATGGGGACTTGATACTTGTTTGTCTCCATCCACTTTTTACTTTCCAACACTGCAGGGTCCGTGCAAAGGGAAATGCTCACTAACCATTGTAATAAAGGATTCATCCTACTTGGGTTGTGCCCCCGCTCTCCAGGGGCCCCATAGCAGTCGCATGGTCTATGGTACATACTTTGTCTTGTGATACTACACTTACCTATGTGGCCATATGTTATTACAGGGTACAGTTCAAATGACTAGTGACTTAAAGAGTGTTTCAGGACTACCTGCCCCTGAACCATTTAAGAACTCAATTATGTTGGGGAGAGGTAGTTTTTCATGTTTTAAACATCAGTGCCTGCTATCTGTGCTGTGTCAACTGCAACTACCACACATGGCTGATTCATGAAACACTGCTAAGGACAGAAATATATGGTAAGTTCCAATAGCGGATACTTGTGTGGAAGTCTGCAGTGGATTTTATCATTTGTGAGGCACATTCATCATGTATAAGACGTGGATAAGCCCCACTCAATGTGTCCATGCAAAATCTATGCAGAAAAAATGAAGTCACTTCAATCCATATAGAATTTTCCAGACCGGGAATAGCAGAATATATTTCTTGAAAATCCACACTGCACAAGCTGCAGCCCAGATTCCCACAAAATACAATGGAGAAACTTTCCACTCAGATTTCAGTGTGGAGAGCATGCATATTTTGGTGCGGAACAAGACCTTCGTCTTGGAGTAAACAAGACAAATAGCGACTACTCGCTCACCTCCTTGTGAGTGTTCGATGGAGGAGACACGGTCCCAGGAAGGAGCCACTTACGCTTGTAAATGTAGAAATTTCAAAAGTGTAGAGTGACCAGCTTCACATCCATGAAGAAAGTTCGGTAAAATGTAAATTTATTGGCAAAAAATATTAACTAGCAACTAATCACCCAATAAAATGCACGGTTCACCAAGACAGGAACATGCTGATGCGTTTTGGAGGTGCAACCTTGCCATGTACCAGCTTTGTGTGCAGGACACGAGAGTGTGTTACCTTTTCTACAGGATCCCAATGGATATCACCAACAAAGAGCAAAACACTAGAGGCGACATGTATGTACGGGGCTCCGCCAGTAGTCTGCCGTCCTTTCAGCCCAAAAACTGGCCCTGTTCTCTAAATGTATGAGCGGGTGCACTCCAAAATTAGACACATTATAGGGCGCCCGCGGCGCTTTGTAATGTGCCTGAGATCGGGGGCGTTCTGGAGGCGTGTCGCACCACAACCGTATGATTCTACCCATTTGTGATGGGAGGACAGCAAAACTGGGTGCATTACTGCTGGAACAGGTAGACCAAGTTACAAGTGGTTTACCTGAGCCTGATTTGTGGTTTTGGAGCTAGAAAGCGCCTAATCCATGACCCACAGTAGAAAAGATCCATAAATTCAGGCACAATCTACACCACTAATGTGTGCCAAAATACATACATGTCGCCCTAGGTGAAAGGCCCCCTAGCACACAATTTTGGTTTTGTGAATAAGAGTGTTTTTTCTCAATTCATAAAAGTTAAAAGGTAACAATTTCTGATAAGAAGCATTAGGGGTTTATCTTCCTTTTGAGCGATTGTGGAGTCATGCTTACATCTATTTCTGAAGTTTCCCTTTGCTGACTGCCCTATTTGCAGTCACAACACAATTTCTCCACTTGTATGAGGCAATTAGCGTCCATCTCATAAGGGTTTCTGCCTTACGTGGTTGCATAGTTAGTACCGTTGAAAAAAAGACATATGTCCATCAAGTTCAACCAAGGGCAGGGATATGAACTGGATGAAGGGAGGGGTTGGGGTAATTCTAAAACTTTGTTTCCCCTATTGATGCAGACTTTGGAACTCATACGGCATAAATCAATCTGCCCTAAAAAAATATTTTATTTGTGATCCCAAAATTGCTATCAGACTGGATCTACATTCTAATAAATATTTTATTTGGCTACATAAGTATTAATATTATTTAGTAGTAAGTGGCTATCTAAGCCTTTCCTGAAGCCCTCCCTCACCTGTTCCTGCTGTAACCAGCTCCTGGGCGGTTATTCCAAAGATTCCCAGTTCTCATGGTAAAGAAGGCTTTTCTTCTCTGGATATTGAATCTTTTTTTTCTCCAGAGGGAGGGAGCGCTCCCTTGTCTTTTGCGGGTGTTTTACATGAATCAGCTTTTCAACATACCATTTTGTACGGACCATTGACATACTTTTATAAATTGATATAAATTAATCTAGATCAACACAGAAGGGTTATAGGTTGACTTGATTGACGTCTTCCTTTACCCAACTTTATTTACCATGTATTTATGTATCTATTGTCACGGCTGCTTCCGCGACCCCCCCCCCCCCACCGGGGCGCAGGTGCAGCCGTGCCCGGGGGGCGTGGGGGGCCGCTCCAAGTTACCCGACCATGCTCCTGACTGTGTCTCTGCTTCCCGGCGTGCGCGTCCCCGCCTCCTAGGGCGCGCGCGCGCCGCCACTGTTAAATTTAAAGGGCCAGAGCACCGGTAAATTCCATTGCCGGTCGCAGCAGGCTATTTAAAGCCTGCCCCTTTCTGTGCCCAGCACCGGATCTTTAGTGCCATTAGCCTGCTGAGAAAGTGTTCCTGAAGTCTTGTTCTGATTACTGTGTACCGTACCATTTGCCTCCGTCCCTCGACCACGAATCTTGCTGCCTGCCCTGACCTTCCTGCTTGTCCTCGGCCACGAACCTTGCCACCTGTCCTGACCTTCCTGCCTGTCCCTGACTACGAGCCTGCCTTACGATTTTGTACCTCACTACACCTCAGCTGCCTCCGCAAGCAAGTCACGTCAGGGGTAGTGACCTGGTAGACTCCTGCCGCAGCAAGTCCATCCCGCTGTGCGGCGGGCTCGGGTGAAAATCGGGACCTACTTAGATTTCGCTCCCTGGCGTGGCTTACGCCATCGCTTGTGGTGGTCCAGAGGATCCACTACCGTTGCCCGTGACAGTAAGATCCAGCCATGGATCCCGCCAAGGTGCCTCTGCCTAGCGTCGTGGATCTAACCACCATCGTGGCGCAGCAATCTGTTCGCCATGATGCAGCAGTGCCTGACCACCCAGCAGCAACAACCCGCTCCGGTGGCGTCCGCTGCACCTTCGGCTTCCACATCGGCTGCTGGTCCAAGGCTCCGTCTGTCTATGCCTTCTAAGTTTGATGGGGACTCCAAGGCTTGCAGGGGCTTTATCACCCAATGCTCGCTGCACATCGAGTTAATGGGGAAGCAATTCCCTACTGAGAGGTCGAAGGTCGCATTCGTGGTCAGCCTTCTTTCTGGGAAAGCCCTGGCCTGGGCTACTCCTCTGTGGGACAGAGACGATCCGGTCATGGCTACCCTCGCCGCCTTCCTCACCGAGTTCTGCAGTGTGTTTGAGGAACCTGCCCGAGCCTCTTCTGCCGAAACTGCCCTACTGAATCTACGCCAAGGAGACTCCTCAGTGGGCGATTACGCGGTACAGTTCCGCACTCTGGCTTCTGAGCTATCATGGAACGATGCGGCATTAGCCGCCACCTTCATGAAAGGCCTCTCCAGCCAGATCAAGGATGCCTTATCCACCTGTGATCCGCCTTCCTCCTTGAGTGACCTCATCTCTTTGGCCACTCGGATTGATATCCGTTTTTCTGAACGGTGAGAAGAGCTCCGCCAGGAACGCAAACCTGCCAGGGGTCGTCGCTTTCCCTGCCTAGCTCCTGTATTCCAGAGGTCACCACAGCTGTCCTCCCTGCCGGCTGCGGAGGAACCCATGCAAGTGGACAGAGCTCGTTTGATTCCACAGGAGCTGATACGGCAGCGTGAAGAAAATCTATGCCTCTATTGTGCCAGCCCCGAACATTTCCGCTGGGGCTGCCCACTTCGTCCTCAGCCTTCGGGAAACGCATGCACCTAGGATACGTGGTAGAGGCGTTCCTAGGTGAGAGCAAGCCCTCTCCTCGTTTAACCATGCCCGTGCTTGTCGGATCCGGACCGGGAGTTCAATTCCAAGTTTCCGCCTTCCTGACACCGGGTTTGGCTGGAAATTTCGTGGATGCTGCCTTGGTGTCTAGATAAAACCTCCCCATGGGCCATCTGGGAAAAGCCTCTTATCATCTCCTCCGTCAGTGGGGAGATCCTCCGTGACCCGATCCAGTACCGCACCGAGCCCTTGCTCCTTCAGGTAGGGGCACTACACAAGGAGAAGTGGGGTTTTACGTGCTCCCTCGGTCCTCCTCGTCTGTCCTTCTGGGCCTTCCGTGGCTGCAGCAGCATGATGTCGATCTCGCTGTTTGGAGGCACCCCGCCCGGTGCTTCCCGCTTCTTCAATACCACCCACATCTTTGGCAGGCCTTCCTGCTCCATAGCAGGAATTTGCAGATGTGTTCTCCGAGAAGCAAGTTGAGACTCTACCTCCGCATCAACCTTACGACTGCCCGATTGACCTGCTGCCCGGCACCTCTCCGCCTCGGGGCTGAGTCTACCCGCCGTCAGTACCCGAGACGCAGGCTATGTCAGCCTACATTAAAGAAAATCTCCAGAAGAGATTTCTTCGAAAGTCCTCCCCCCCGGGGCCGGATTCTTCTTCGTAGAGAAGAAAGACGGCTCTCTACGGCCATGCATCAATTAACGAGGGCTCAACAAACAAGTTTACCATTAAGAACAGGTATCCTCTGCTTTTGATTACTGAGCTCTTCGACCGGCTTCGGGAAGCCAGGATATTTCTAAATTGGATCTGCGGGGAGCGTATAATCTCATTCGTATAAGAGAGGGGGACGAATGGAAGACGGCTTTCAACACCCGCGATGGGCACTTCAAAGTACCTAGTGATGCCCTTTGGTCTTTGCAACGCTCCAGCAGATTTCCAGGAGGTTATCAACGACATATTCCGGGACCTCCTCTATTCCTGTGTCGTTGTCTATATGGACGATATTCTAATTTTCTCCCCCTATCCGGATTCCCACATAATCCATGTACAACAGGTCCTCCGGCGTTTGAAAGGGGAACCTGCCTCTATGCCAAGCTCGAAAAATGTGTGTTCCAAACCCCAAAAAAACCCCCCCATTTTCTCGGCTACATTATTTCAAACAAGGGCCTGCAGATGGATCCTGCCAAATTGTCTGCCATCCTGCAGTGGCCAAGACCAGTGGGCCTCCGAGCCATACAAAGATTCCTGGGCTTCACCATCTATTATAGAAATTTGGCCACCCCCTTCTCCTCACTGGTTTTCCCCATAGTGACTTTAACCCAAAAAAGGGCAAAAATCCGAGATTATGGCCACCACGGGGAAGTTTTTCCCAAAGATGAAGTCTCGTTCCCCTCTGCCCCGTACCCCTGGCCGCGGGGCGTCGCTAGGCTGTTTTTTTTCGGGACTCGGGCCTCCAATAAAACCCCCCGTGCCCCGAGTCTCCCGGGGTCCGGCCCCTGCCTGGCCCGGAGACCGACTGCTCTTCACTGCATGTGCGTCCGCTGGACCACACAAGCTGAGGGCTTTTTGCGGGGCAGAGACGAGCGCTCCCCCTGCCCCCGACAGTGTCGGACCCGCAGGTCCCACACCGCAGCTGCCGGGCCCACAGCGCTGAGGGCCCCCCCCGGCCCCCTTGCGCCTCAACCCGGGGAGCGTCGCGATGACATCACTCTCGCGACGCGCCTGTCCCCGCACAGTGCGTCATAGGCCGTGCCCCGAGGAGCTGCCGGAGGAGCCGGCTGAAAAGGGCAAGCGTTCTCCCGGGGAGTTAAGGTATATTAATTTTTTTTTTTTTATTTTTTTAGCTTTTCCTCCTCATCCCCTATTAAATGCCTGGCCCCTATAAGCCTGCCCGTGGGCCCCCCTATCTCTGCCTGTGCCCCTATAATGCCTGCCTGTGGCCCCCATACCCCGCCTGGCCCCTAAAAGCCTGCCGTGGCCCCCAATCCCGCCTGTGACCCCCCAATGCTGCCTGTGGGGCCCCATACCCTGCTGTGGCCCCTATAAACGCCTGTGCCCCTATAATGCCTGCCGTGGCCCCCATACCCCGCCTGTACCCCCATATGCGCCTTGGCCCCCATTCCCTGTCTGGGCCCCCTAATACTGCCGTCCCCTATAATGCCTCCTTGCCCCCATATCCCCCCGCCTTGCCCCCAAAAGCCTGCCTGGCCCCCTATCCCGCCCGAACCCCCAAATGCTCCTGTGGCCCCCATACCCTGCTGTTGGCCCACTATAACTGCCTGTGCCCCTATAATGCCCGCCTTGGCCCCCTTATGCTGCCTGTGCCCTTTTTTACCTGCCTTTGGCCCCCATATACTGGGCCGTGGGCCCCCATATACTGCCGTCCCCCATATACTCCGTCCCCCCAAACCCCGGCCCGTGGCCCCCCCTTCCCCGCCTGGGCCCCCAATAAGCCTGTTCCCCATAACCGCCTGTTGCCCCTATATCCTGCCTGGCCCCCATATACCTGCCCGTGCCCCCAATACCTCCTTGGGCCCCCATATACTGCCCATTGCCCCCATATACGCCCCCAGGGCCCCTTATATCCGCTTGTGGCCCCCATATCTGCCCAGTCCCCCATATACTCCTCATGACCCTATAACCTGCCTGGGCCCCCTATACGCCTTCCCCCCAAAACTCCTTTGCCCCCAAATACTGCCTTGGGCCCCTATATTCCCAAAGACCCATATACCCCGTGGCCCCATATACGCCCGTTTCCCCCCCCCATACCTGCCTGTGCCCCCCCATAAAATGCCTGTGGCCCCATATACTGGGGGCCCCAGTCCCCCAATACCCGCCCCATGCTCTTATATACCTGCCCATTCCCTATATACTGCCCAGTGCCCCTAAATTCTGCCTCAGTGCCCCCATAACTCCTGTAGCCCCCATATACCTCCGTGGGGCCCATATACCTGCCCGTGGCCCCCATATACCTGCCTGTGGCCCATAAACTGCTTCAGTGCCCCCAATACCAACGAGGGGGCTGCATACAAAAATTAAGGGGTTCTGGAAAGTGAGGATTCTAAAAAATTGTGTCCAAACCTCAGGACGAGTATTGGCCGGGACAATCACATGAAGGGGAACCGATGGGGAAGAAAAGGGAAAGTAACGACCTGATCAGAAAAGACGTCCCCGGGGAGTTACTAAATTGAACACGGTAAACACTTAATGTCTGCAGAGTCACATACAACATATCCTACCCCCTAAAGGGCCCCTGTATGGCGGTGGTAATGTAAACAAGCCTGTTACAGCTGGTATCACATTGGGGTCCATTCGTCGGGGCGGCAGGATTATTTGAGCCTTAAGTAGTAATAGTTTTTTGGGTTTTTGTTTTTTTAGGGGTGTTTTTTAGTACAATCAATTGTCTGGTAGATTTTCTCCATGTTCGGTGGATTATTTTGGGACTGTTAGGGTATTGTCATATGAAGGTGAAAGTTTAAAAAATAAATTTGTCATTGGGGATTTTTTTTGACATGACTGCTGAAAGGGGAAAGGACGGGATCTGTTGGGATTGCAAAAATTAGACAGGAACGAAAAGGTTTTTTTTTCGTAAAAAAAAACCCCATTTTTAATGACAAAAAACAAAAGGGCCCCAGCCCCGATGTTTTTGGACCCACAAAGCCCCTGCCTGGCCGGACACAAAAAACCCTTTCTTTTTGGAAGTTTCCCTCCTGGTGGAGCCGGAGCTGTCACTCAAAAGGGTCCCAAAGGCAAGACCCCCCACATGTGTTTTTTTTCTAAAAAACCTTTTCCTCTGCAGAGAAATTACCCATCGGAATCGGGAATTACGGCCATCAGCTACCCGAAAAGGCCTATCTCCGGGAGGGGTTCGACCCCCCGTCAATATTTACACCGATCACAAAACCTCCTCTATCTCCAGACAGCCCAGCATCAAAAACCACACCAGCTCAGGGTCCTTTATTATTTTCTCGTTCAATTTCTGATTAATTTCCCCCCCGTGAGAAAAACGAAAGGGCCGACCCCCTCCCGTCCCTCTAAACTGGTGGGAGATAACCAGATAACGGCATATCATCCTCCCGAAAGGCTAATCTTTGCACCCCATAGAGTTCAACGAATCTCCCCGGGCAAGACTTATTGTCCCGCCTAAGAAGAAAATACTATTTTGGGGGACATTGCTCCGAGTGGCGGGACACCCGGAGTGAAGAAATCTGCTCCTCATTTCCCCCTTTTTATTGTTGGGACATCTGGCCCAAAAACTTCGTAATTTGTGGAGTCCCCGGGACTTCTTGTCCCGCAAAAAGTCTTCCCACTCAAGCCGCAGGGGCTGCTGCAGCCCCTGCCTATTCCCATTTTCCCTTGGGCCCCCGTGCCAAAAGGGCTTTAATTTCGACCTTCCGCCCTTCCCCCATAAAAACCGTGACTGGGGATCACGGATCGCTTTTCCAAGAGGGCCCATTTCGTCCCTCTGCCCGGGCACCCCCTGCCCTCGCTACCACATATTTTTTAAAACATATTTTTGGGCTACAGGGTCCGCCCGCTATATATCTCTGACCGGGGGTCCAATTTTTTAATTTCTGGGGTTCTGCGCCCCCTGAACCAGCACAAAAAAATTGGATTTCTCTTCGCTATCACCCTCAGACCCTCATTTTGCGGCATTTTGTTTCTGCTCCAGCGACGGGGCCAAAACCCTTTTACCTTGGCAAATTTCTCATACAATTCTTTAGACTCGAGTTGCCGGTGGCCCCCTTCTTCTTTGTCAACGGGTGACACCACCCCCCCAATCCCCCTTTGTCCCTCTGGGGTCCCGGCCGGGGAAATTTGGTCCAAACTTAACTCCCATCGGGGATCGACCCCACTCTGCAACGGGCATCTGCTTGCACAAAACAAGCAGACAAGAAGAAAGCCCCCCTGCCTATCTTCTCTCCCGGAATAAAAAATGGTTTCCGAATACATCCGCCCCCAAAAATCCCGGCTACAAACTGGTCCCCTTTTCCGGGGACCGTTCGAGATCTGAAACACATAAACCCTTGGGGCATACAACCCCCTTCCCCCCACAGCGGGTCCCAACCCCTTTCCCACGTCTCTCTCCTGAACCCCATTACCCAAATCGTTTTCCCGGAAAGTTGCTCCTCCTTTCCCTGGGGCTGATCACGAACATCTTCACCATAAAAAAATTTTTGGCCATGAAACGATCAGGGTGAAGGACTTTTTTTTCATTGACGGGAAGGGGTTCGGGCCTGAAAAAAAGGTCCTGGGACCAGGGGACAACTCCTGGATGCCCCCGGTCCAACATTCCTCCAAAAACGAAAGAGGAGGGGCTTAAGGGGGGTACTGTAAAGGGCTGCTCCCCGACCCCCCCTCTGGGTCCGGCCGCATCCTGCCCCCCGGGGCGAGGGCACTGCAAACCCTTTTGGGGGCCCGGGGGGCCACACCCCCCAAATTTTTACCCCCTACTCCTTTACTGTGTCTCGTTTCCCCCCCCCTTTAAATTTAACATGCCGGCCGCCCGCGCCCAAAGGCGGGCCGCACACGTGGGCACTGTTAAATTTAAAGGGGCCACGCCCCGGGGTAAATTTTCCTTACCAATCGCAGCCCCTATTTAAAGCCTCCCCCTTCCTTTTCCCAGCGCCGGACTTTATTCCCCATTACCTTACGGGAAAAAGCTTCGTGAAGTCTTTTTCTTTTTAACCGTGTACCGTACCATTTACCCCCGTCCCTCGCCACGAATCTTGAGCCTGCCCTGACCTTCCTCTTTCCTGGGACCACGAACCTTGCCCCTGCCTGACCTTCCTCCCTGTCCCGACTATGAGCCCCTTACGATTTTTTACCACACTAAAAACCTCCGCTCCCCCGCAAGCAAATCACTCAGGGAAACACCTTTTAGACCCCGCCGCAGAAGTCTACCCCGCTTTGCGGCGGCTTTTTAAAACCCCGGCCCTACTTAGTTTCCGCCCCCCCGGGCGGGGTTTAAAAGCCTTCTTGCGTGGTCCAGAAGATCCACTACCTTGCCCATGACATCTATAAAAAAAGGGGTTTCAACACCACAAAATTGTGGCATATGAATAGATATTTCTTTCAAAAGCTATTATACCACTTTATTTTTTTAAATGTATATGTCACAGTTGGCTCAATGATAATCTCCACCTCTACTTAATCCAGCTTTTTGTAATTAAAAGCCCATCATCGCACAAAGTCTTTCCAAGACATAAAAAAACCTTTTTTTTTTCAAAAACACAATAAAATCGCATTAAACTTCTTAATTGAAACATATACTTAGACAAACTTACTGCAAATTTTCTTCAGTCACTGCTTTGTAATTCGTGCCCAATCTAGGTCTCAGTATCAAGTATTTTCCCCAGTAGTCTCAGTATATGTCTAAGCACATGCTTCAATAAAGAAGCTAAAGCATTTTTGATTTTATTTAAATAAAAAGGTTTTTTTTTGTCTTGAAAAGACTTTTTTGCGATGATGGTTTAAAAATTCAAAAAAATGAATAGGGGTACCCTCAGTGTTTGATAGGTGTGGTCCCTACCTCTTGAACTCTACAGTACTCAAAACTCCCATCGATTTGGAGCAGATTAAAACCATTACGCTCAAAACATAGAGGTTTCAGAGTCGGTTTCGAGATAGGTGAAGGTTCCAGAGGGTCCCAATGATGGTATATCCCATACACAACCGGCTATAACCTTGCTCTCTGAAGGGTTTTATACGTGAAGCCTGATAAAAGATGATAATTAGCAGTCAGAAGTTATCCTTCAGATTTTCTTTTAGATTTTTGGGCAAGAAAAATCCAAAAAAATTGGTGGCTATTCATTTTTTAGGCGCTTTAAAACAGGTAAAAGTGCGCCAAAAGTCCGACCCTATCAAAAATCTGGCGTCAGGTTTACCTTGCATAGTAAAAAAAAACACCCAAAAAATAAATGCGCTGTCACCCCCAAAAACGAAATTGCTGATTAGGCGCATAGCACATCATTACAATGTATAGTTTAGGGGCCATTGCACATTTAACAATATGTGTTGGGGCGCTTGTCAATCTTGAAATTTAAAAACTACCCCCTGTGCCAAATGGCCTTCGAAAGGGGCATACATCCTACCAAATGAAATGTTTTTGTGCCGCATTACGCAAACCCGCAGCACATACTACATTAAAGCTATGTAATGCCCCTATCGGGCACATCACGCACGGAGGACATAGCTTTCATTACAACATAGACAATGCGCCTAACACATACTTTAAAATGTAAAAATACCCTAACACATATACATTTTGTAAAAAGTCTATGCCCCTTTAATGGTACTTTTCTTTTATGGAGGCGCACAGCGCATCTTTTTTTTTGGGCCCATTACAATGGTCGGAAAAAAAAAGCCCTAGTTTTGTTACAACAGTTTCATTTACTCCAAAATATGGCGTAAAAAAGCGGTTTTTAGCGCAATATAAAAAAAAAAACGGCTTTGGGTGTTGGGAAATTCGCCTTTGTTTTCAATCTCAGAAAAAAAACTTTTCTTTGGAAGAGCTAGATCCACAACAAAATTATTGCTTATCTCTTTGCCATATGTCTTGTATGTAATAGTATGATTAGTATCTAAACTATGGTAGGTACAGTAGTAATAGCTACAACCGGGCCCCTACTTGGGCTGAAATAGCAAATGGATTATATTAGGTGACTCATCTATACATAGGGATTCTTCATTATAGGGGTTGTCTCACTACATTGATTCATCTTACCTCAGTCCCGTTTTCTTGGTTTCATTTTGAATTCAGTTTACTGTCTTCTACTAGGCTGCATCATAAGCCTGGTCTGTAGCTATAGCAACCAGTTCTGGCAGCCTACAGAAATTGAACAGTCCCGTACTAGAATGACCTGAAGTAATGGGAGCCCATACAAAGGGAAAAACTCAGAATATAGGACACTGTTAATGGACAAATAAATTTTCAAATACTTTTTTTGCAAATCTTTAAAATAAAAAGCAATCCCTTTTAACAGAAAACCCCTTTATTGTATACAGACTATTATGCCCAAAATAAGGGTATCACAACAGTAAAACAACACTATAACATAGCAATAAAAATTGGAAAAAAGACCCATGAACATCAAGAACTATCAAGTCTTTCCTATGAAGGAAAGAACGAAGCCATTGCTGGTCAGGTGGTGGTCCCAGGTATATTTTGTCCCCAAAGTCCTTTGCATTAAAACCTATCCATCTGCTCACACTGGCTCAGCTGTGCACTGCTATACAGTAGTACTCAATGTACTAATACCTTAAAAGGGGATCTACAATTGGTTGGAAACTTGACGAGCAGCATTCTTTATGAAGGGAATCTTACTGACAAGCTGCATTGTGAGGAAAGTTAAACTCTCCCTAAGGTCCAGCGTGGCAGATGTCCGAGAAATATGTTTATCTCTACAGTGATTTGCTGGATCTTATTTTGCTTGAAGGCACCATGATGACAATGAGGTAGACAAGGGGACAATGTCCGGACTCTTATCACAAGATCCTTTAATATTTCTCCCTCCTATAAGATCTATCTGAGAGTAGGACATTAAATAAATAGGCGTGCGCACTGGCAGGTTACACGTGATCTAAGCACACAACAGCAGGGAATACGTCTAGCCAAACCCATATCGGGTTCATGACAGTGTGGAAATGCTTCTTCAATTTCTCCAACTTGTCATCTGTCTGCGCTGTCTTTTATGGTATGTAATGATATAGTGAGGTGACACCTGGGCGGGAGGGACCTGTACTACTGCCATTACTGAAGGGTGCATCACTGGTCCTCACCTCCTGTAAAATTAGTGATTATACCCCTAACACCACCTATGGTGCGTAAAGGGGTTGTCTCACTTCAAAAATTAGCTTTAAACATGTAGGGACTGGGAATTGAAGAGTTTTAACCAAATATATTGCATTATTTATTTGGCTTTGATGAGGAGATAAGATAGATGTTATCAGCTCTGAGTGCACACAGGTTTCTCTAGGCTACCATGCTGCTCTCCCCTTCTCTCTCTGCTCTGTCTTGTCTGATGGCAGGGATGATAACAGGGCGGGATGCCAACAGCTTGAGAACAATGTGTTATCTCAAAAAAGTAATTAGTCTCCTTTTGTTTGTTTACTTTGAACTGTGTAGCTCTCTGCACTTATAGATAACATCTCCTGCTCTCATTCATGCTATTTTGAAAGCTGTGAATACGGGACTGAATGCTAACACGCTATAGAACCATGTGCAGCCTGAGTCAGGAGGCATGAATCTGAATCTGCTTTTGACTCTGACACAGCGTGGTGAGACAACCCCTTTAAATCTATGGGCAGACAACTGAACAGAGTTTCGCTTCATTCCCCAGTTTACTGATTCAGCAACCGGATGTAAGCAGTTTTCTGACACTGTTATCTGGGCACTATATGAATGCAAAAATTTTTATTTTTTTGGACATTGTATTGTCACACAAAAAAAGGGCATAAACACAAAGGGCAAACTAAAAAGGGGTGCAGAGGTACATCGCTACCGGCCCCGGAGTCCTGAGAGGCCCAAAAGCCCCCTGCCATATAAGGGGACACATCATTTAAAGGGGCACAGGGTACTGAGGGCCCAAATTTTCATTTTTTGCACTATGGTCCCTACTTAAATTTTATGTTTTCTGAAACACAAGGTTCGACAAGAAATATCCAACCTAGGAAGCCGGGGTGAAAGATAAGCCACAATAATAGGACAGCCTGGCTGTGCCAATTTGTTAAGAGAGTGGCAAAGTTGTTTTTGGGGTTGAAAAGTGCTTTAAAAAAAAATAAACATAGGGCACTTTTGTTCTACCCAAATTTTTTGCACCAATTTTCTTTTACAAATTTTGCATGATTTTTTGTTTCATCTTGTGCGAATGTACATGTTTTGTCCCTATGGACTGCTTCTTCATGGGGGGGGGGGGGAGATTATTCCTCTACAGGTCCATAAATCCATAGAGGTGGTCTTCAGGAACATGCATACATGAAATATGTCCATAGATATCTTCATAGGCATCTATTCAGTGAAGAAAACTCCATTCTATGGCTCTCCAGCTATTGTAAAGCTACAACTCCCAGCCTATGATTTAGATTTGTGATATTTTAGGTGTAACTGCTGTTTTGGGCTTTCTGAAAGCATTCGACCATAGCAGGAGTGCCATCTAATTGAACTTGCAGGAGTATTGTCTGGAGTTTGGCTCATTGCATAATAATATAACTGGTGTTTGTAAGATTAAAAAACCTTGACTGGGTCCTCCCAAGACAAACAAAACGTAAGAAGGAAATCGAAGTTCATGTGTTTGCTTACGCACTAACTTTGTGTTTATCTTAATACAGCCTTGAGCGTCTGGTTTCATAAAGTAAGAACGATGCAAGATCCTATTGAGGCAGAACTCCAGGCCCAGAAGCAACAAAGGTACTACAACATCTCCTATAGCTTTCTCTTAAACTTTTTCCTATCCTGAACGGGACACTTTGGGTCACCTGCAGAGCTCAGTCAGGACTAGTTCAATGTGATCCTACAGACAGTAGAACTGGGTCATCATCATGCACAGAAAAGGGTATGCACTTTATGGAAGGGTTTCTCTGGCTAATATATGGAAAAGGTAGACCCAGCTAGGGGCACAGATTTAGGGGGTTTAGCAGTAGTATTCCCACCCAGGCCCTGGTGTTTGTTGAGGTCCCAATTACCCTCTGCCCTATGAGAAGACACCAGATTTAGCTTCAAGTAACACCTCTGGACCAAGCTCTGGTAAGTCAGTACCCCTTCCTCTCTAATAGGTCCAAAAACTAATATTTTTGTAATTGTACTTATATTCCTCATAGACATATACCTGCTAAAGAGAATCTATGATAGGAAGCCATAAGCACATCAATGGGAATTTTATACAACAGCTTTTTCAACATATAATATGTTAACTACATGAGGAGGAGCCATGGAGCCCAACAGCCTTATTAGTGTTATGGCTGTGCTGGTCACTATCCAGTCTTCCTCTGCATATGTGAATATGGGTGCAGACCCACTATGCAGTGTTGGACTGGGGTGCCTGGGCCCCACCAATAAAGTTGATGCTTGGCATCTACCAATGGAGTTGATTCTAGGGGCCCACCGGTGGAGGTGATGCTTAGGGCCCATTCTACAGCTTCTATTCAAGACTGCACATACTGCACATGATTCTTACACTCAGTGTCGGACTGGGGTGCCTAGGACCAACAGGTGGAGCTGACTCTAGGGGCCCACCAGTTGAGCCATTTCTGGGCCCACCAGTGGAGTTTATTTTAGGGCCCACCCTACAGCTACTGTACATGACTTTACATGGCTCCTATGCTCTGCCTCTTGCTTTTGCCTGTTCTGAGAATGTATATGCAGTTAAAATACAACTCTAGGTCTACCATGCTCAGGGGTCTACCGGGAGTTTTCCCTATTCCCCTGTAGGCCAGTCCGAGCCTGCTTGTACTCTGCCTCTTTTTCTCTGTTTTTCTCCCAGAAAGGGGCCACCATGCTCAAGGCCCACCAGGTGTTTCCCCTACTCCCTTGTGGGCCAGTCTGAGCCTGCCCCTATGTAATATGGCCTTATGCAATTTGATCAAGATGAATTATGTAATAGTGACTTTTGAAAATGTTTGCTCTTTGCATGTTTTGAGGGTTTTTTACTCTTTTTCCAGAGTAGCATGTCATAGATCCCATAGACAGCAAAGAAGCAGCCAGTATCAAGGTAGATCAGAGATTCAGTAAGATGTCCCAAGGGAAATTCATCCAAGAAATTTACATTTAAAAAAGAGCTTTTTGATGGAGCAAAATAATTTACAGATCAAAAAACTACTTAGTACTTTTTTAATTTGTCTTTAATGGTTTAATTATCAATGGATCTAAGATCCATTAAGATATGGGCATGTATAAATTTTATGCTTCTAAAGAAATTTAACAACTGTACATTTTTGTCATCTGTTTGTGGAAACCCAAATTTTAAATACGATAAAATATTAAAGGACTGCCACTAAAAGGGATTGTGCTTTTTATGTTAAAGATCTTGCAAAAACAAGTCCTTTGTAATATTTGCCCAAAAATTTAACAGTGCCTACCTTTTTCCCCTATTCCCCTTTGTATGGGTTGCACAGCCCTCAGGCCCGCTATACACAGACCTTTTTTATTTTTCCCTGGTGGGCTGTAGTGCGGTCGCTATACTACAGACCTTTTTCTATTGCAGCCATTAGGAAGCCAGAAAAAAACCCCCCCCTTAAATTCAATTTAAACCCAAAGAAAACAGGATTGGGTAAGATGAATAAATGTAGTGAGAAAACCATTAATGCAATTTGGGGTAGACAGAACTAAAGGTGGCCCTATATATTAGACTATTGTTGGCCAAACTCTTCAATATCAGTGGAACTGGCCACCCATTTATGTGTCGGCATGTCAGATGTTGGGGGAAAGAAGGATCAGACTGTTGGATTTCAACTTGCCCGTTCTTTTTGTTCTCAGGGGACATAACATACCTCCAGAGTTGTCTGCCAGCGGCTTCTTGCCCCCTCTGCTGAGGTGAGTGTGCATGTGTATGGAAGGTCAGGAGCAATATACATTGGTCCAATAAGCTATTTACAGTGATTAGCCTGATTACGTTATGGCAACACCTGCACGTTGCATTGCTGCAGATTATGCTTGTTTTTTCTACTGAAATAAAAAAGTCACAGTTAAATCTTTTAAGCAGGGGTGTAACTGGCGAATGGAGAGGGAGGCGGGTACTAGAGTATGTGCCCTGGGTGCAACACAAGCAACCAGCCTTTCCTATGCTATTTAGATACAGTGCTAGACTATTGGACTGAATCTCTGCCCCAAGTTTGGGAAAGTCTACAAACAGCTCAGCTGATAAGCATCACAGAAAATCTGTCGTGCTTGTTTTTTTGTAATTGCTGAATGGTGGCTTGCATTTTTCTTCCCATGGTATAAAGTTTTACTAGGCCATTAAAGGGAATGTATCGTCATGTATCGGAATGTAATAATTATAGCAAGATACTGATATACAGTCATATGAAAAAGTTTGGGCACCCCTATTAATCTTAATCATTTTTAGTTCTAAATATTTGGGTGTTTGCAACAGCCATTTCAATTTGATATATCTAATAACTGACGGACACAGTAATATTTCCGGATTGAAATGAGGTTTAATGTACTAACACAAAATGTGCAATTTTAGTTTTTTAGATATATCAAATTGAAATGGCTGTTTGCAAACACCCAAATATTTAAACTAAAAAATTAAATTTAGATTAATAGGGGTGCCCAAACTTTTTCATATGACTGTATATGTTTTTCTTCTTAGCTGTTTTTATTTTCCGATTGTAGATTTTGTTTTCTGTGTATAATTATGGGGGCAGCCATCTTGCCTGAGCTGCTTTTAACAGCATTTAGAGAGATGCTTTACAGCCGCTTCATGGACATGGGAGACTGAATAGGAGCAGACCCACTGACCTTCATAGAAGAGTTTTCTAGGTATGATCTGTGACCTGGGAAGAAATCACTGTGCAAGTAGGTAGGAGAGGGGGAGCTGTGACTATTGCCTATTGTGACTGATGGATCCTGTGTTATCTATAAGCCTTTGCTTTATGCAAAACAGTCAGTGAAGTCTGAAAGGTGCGTAAATCCTCACACCGACCAATTTATTGGTGGCTCTCCCTAAGGAGAGATCTTTCCCCTTCTAAGCCTCTCACCCAGCCAACCAGTAAGTTCTACGCTGCACTGATGAGGGGCAAATACTCCGAAACAGCTGTCTGCAGATGTACACATTCCCAAAACAGTAGCACACTATCAACTAAAGAAACTATCAGAGGGGACATAGGAATTTTTGAAAAAGCATTTCTGCTATCTAGGATACATGAAAAATGTTTGAGGTTCTTAGTTCACATTTTTGATCAAAACTGCTTAAGCCCACCTCTGAAACTTCAACGGGACCTCAACTATTTTGTTACCTCTCTTGGGGACTGTTCAGACCTCCATACCCCAGGGAGTGAAGGCACCAGCTTCTATGTACACTGCACTGATTTAAAAACCTGTGAAGGTGGGTGGAGTGCAGAAAAGCAAAATGGAGGCAGCCACTCCTCCATACACAAACTAGAAACAATATTTGGTTTTGTACATCCAAAAAACCTTTCTGGAAAAAAATGAGCAAAGGTGCACACTGGTGTGGCAGCAACTTACATACACAGTCCAAAAACAGTAGCACACTATCCACTAAAGAAACTATCAGAGGGGACATAGGAATTTTTGAAAAAGCAAAAAAAAATTTCGTGTAACTTGGATAGCAGAAATGCTTTTTCAAAAATTCCTCTGTCCCCTCTGATAGTTTCTTTAGTTGATAGTGTGCTACTGTTTTTGGGATGTGTATGTATGTTGCTGCCACACCAGTGTGCACCTATGCTCATTTTTTTCCAAAAAGGTTTTTTGGATGTGCAAAACCATATATTGTTTCTAGCTGTCTGCAGATGGACTTAACTGGTTTGGCTCAAATCCCTTTCACATTGCTAGGCTCTTGCGAAATACATGTGAATTGAGGATAACTACATCCAATAGAGTGCGCTGTGGAGCTCCCTAGCTCTTTTCCCATAAGCCTTTGCTTTAAGCAAAACAGTCAGTGAGGTCTGAAAGGCGTGTAAATCCTCACACCGACCAATTTATTGGTGGCTCTACCTAAGGAGAGATCTTCCCCCTACTGTACACATTGGTGTCACTTTTCAGTGTAATCTTGTCTGTGCTGATAATGAGGAGACTGCTGAAAAGTTCGCTACAGAACAGGAAGTTTCAGATTACTATTAGGCCTAGTGGCCATAGTGAAAACTGAAAGATTTTACTTTTTAAAAAAAAAAAATAATAATAATAATAGTGATATGGGAAAATAAAAAAACGACCAAAAATTCTTACAAAATGTGTTTAACATAAAAACATAAGTTAAACAACAGGTCATTTTTTGATGACACATTCCCTTTAAGTCCTACAGTCAGTGAATGGGGAGAAGCCCACGCTTGCACCAGCGCAGCTGCCTCCACGTTTACTGAAGCTGGCTTGTAGCAGGGCTTTGGGCAAACACCCCTTTAAGCATTACTCAGGGCCTATTCAAATCAAGGTGTTTTCTGTAATGCAGAACAAGTCCGCCAGAGCAAGAGACACTCTGTAGCCACTTTCTTGAGCAGGGGATCCATCTCTATTGACTCCATAATCAGTTATATAGAAGTGGATTTTCTAAACTAGAGTACTTCTTTAAGTATTATACCTTCCTATGATTAATACTCTAAAAACTTTGAATTTCAGCTTAAAAGAGTATCTTGCCATGTCAACGGAGAATGGCTTCCCACCAGCTGATCAAAAAGAGACAATGAGAAAGCTCAATGGAAGGCTTGCTGATTTCATGAAGCATTGTCATCACCTGGAACAATCAAATATTGCATTACACAAGAAAATTGAAGACCAGCTAATGAAAAGCAAACCACGATTTCCTGCTTGGGATGAGAAGGAAAAAGAGATTCAGGATCTTCTCCAATCAGTGAGTGTTACACGACTCTGGTCATATTACAATATTGGGATCAATATCAAGAGCTTAAAGGGGTTTTTCCATCACAGATATCGATGACGTATCAATGGGATAATATCAGACAGGTGGACCCGCACCTGTTTCTGGAAAAGACCCTCTAAATTCCCTGTTCTGAATAGAGAAGTGGCCGCGCTTGTGCAGCTACTCTCCATTTATTTCAATGGGAGTTCCACTTTCACAACCAGAACTGAGTTTTAGGTGCCCATTCTGGAGAAAGGTGCAGGTCCCTGAGGTGGAACCCGCATCTATCTGACATTGATGACAACTATCAATATGCCTTCAAAGTCTGTGATGGCAAAGCCTTTATAAACCTTGGGTTGGCTCAAACTCCTTGACTCCCATAATGTAAGGATCTGGGGTGTCCTTCCATCGTACCTTGGTTCATTAAATCATAAAGTCTATGTTGGTCTCATGTTCTTCGAGTACATTTAGATCTGCTACCACTACGACTATGTCACCCATGACCTGACAGCTATGCATTCTCTATGGATGGAGTCTTTTTCCAATACTCCCAGTAACATGGTTATCCCAACTAAACAATATGTGTATATTTGTCCTGGTGGGGTGTATGGACATTGCTGAACATAGTCTATGGCTCAAGACTGCACTAAATAAGTTAAAGTGGAGAGCCACTAAAAGAGCGGCTCATTTGACCAAACAGAGGCATCTTCCTTGGCAAAATACGTTGAAGGGGTGTTTTTGTACTTGGATGTTGCGCAATCAGCTCTTTGCCTAAGGCAGGACTGGCATTAAGTAATTCCTGGGACCCATACAGCTGACGCATCTAGGTAATCTACTCATTATCAGATTCTGTCTTGCACCATATCGGTTGGCCCCTTCTTATTAAATAATTGATCATGTCCCCTGACAGGAGGCCCTGATGGCTTCCTTGGCCTTGGGGGCCATGTTTTGTTGTGACAACCCTTGAACAATACATGCTGGGTGGTCACAAACGCATGCCATATCTGTGTCTGGATAAGGGGTGGTTGAATCCATCTACTACAGCTTTGATAGAAATGATACACATGTCCTGGTGACAGGTTAACTTTAAAGCTGGAAATCTATCACTGATTTACACACGGCACTAAAATGTCACACCTTCAAGCAGAAAGCACTGCACTGCTGCCTGCCAATTGATTTAATAATTAGTAAGCGATTCCCTAATGATTTTTTCGGTGATCCTTATCACTGTGTGTAACAAAGCATGACACATAACCATCAAAGCTGAACTCTTGTAGCATATTGACAATACAAAAATTACAATAGTGTCACTAAAAAGCATTGTCCATGATTAGAAAAGCTGCTGTCACCCAATAACAGTGGTCCACAGGTTGCATCTTATATTCCTGCTTCTCCCTATTCAAATTAATTGGGCTGAGCTGTAATACCAGACACATCCCATGGGCAGGAGGGGCACTGTTTTTAGGTTAAAAACAGCCCCTTTTTCTGGTCCTGGACAACCCCTTCAAGCTATAATTTCTACAATTAGGGCAACATGTAAGAACGGGGCTGAGCCAGTTTTCTGGCATCAAAAAAGTGTCGTAGACCTGTTCTATAGATGTAGAAACAGTCATATTCCAAACATAGGCGCAACAATTTTTAATGCACCAAAGATTTGGGCCGTTCTGGGGGCGTCAAATTAGTAGAAGTAGACACATTTATGATTCTTTGACAACAAAACTTTGGCGCAGAACAGTTAGAACAGCCAGACCAAATTAAAGGTCATCTGTCTGAGCCTGAGTTGTCGTATTAGCACTAGACTGCGCCTCATTCTACACTACCTTAAAGCGATTTAGAACTGGTCTATCAGCGCCAGAATTAATACATGTAGCCCATAGAATAGCCAGACCAAGTTATAGGTGGTCTGCCTGAGCCATACTTGTGGTATTGGCTCCACACTGCTCCTGTATGTATGACCTGCAGAAGAACAGCCAGACCAGGGTAAAGGTGGTGCCTGAGCCAGACTTGTGGTATTGGCTCTACACTGCCCTGTATGTATGACCTGCAGAAGAACAGCCAGACCAGGGAAAGGGTGGTGCCTGAGCCAGACCTGTGGTATTGGCTCTACACTGCCCTGTATGTATGACCTGCAGAAGAACAGACCAGGGTAAAGGTGGTTGCCTGAGCCAGACTTGTGGTATTGCTCTACACTGCCCTGATATGTATGACCTTCAGAAGAACAGCCAGACCAGGGTAAAGGTGGTGCCTGAGCCAGACTTGTGGTATTGGCACTACACTGCGCCTGTATGTATGACCTGCAGAAGAACAGCCAGACCAGGTAAAGGTGGTGCCTGAGCCAGACTTGTGGTATTGGCTCTACACTGCCCTGTATGTATGGCCTGCAGAAGAACAGCCAGACCAGGGTAAAGGTGGTGCCTTGAGCCAGACTTGTGGTATTGGCTCTACACTGCCCTGTATGTATGACCTGCAGAAGAACAGACCAGGGTAAAGGTGGTTGCCTGAGCCAGACTTGTGGTATTGGCTCTACAACTGCCCTGTATGTATGACCTGCAGAAGAACAAGACCAGGGTAAAGGTGGTGCCTGAGCCAGACTTGTGGTATTGGCTCTACACTGCCCTGTATGTATGACCTGCAGAAGAACAGCCAGACCATGATAAAGGTGGTGCCTGAGCCAAATTTTTAGTATTGGCTCTACACTACCCTGTATGTATGACCTGCAGAAGAACAGCCAGACCAGGGTAAAGGTGGTGCCTGAGCCAGACTTGTGGTATTGTCTCTACACTGCCCTGTATGTATGACCTGCAGAAGAACAGCCAGACCAGGGTAAAGGTGGTGCCTGAGCCAGACTTGTGGTATTGGCTCTACACTGCCCTGTATGTATGACCTGCAGAAGAACAGCCAGACCAGGGTAAAGGTGGTGCCTGAGCCAGACTTGTGGTATTGGCTCTACACTGCCCTGTATGTATGACCTGCAGAAGAACAGACCAGGGTAAAGGTGGTGCCTGAGCCAGACTTGTGGTATTGGCTCTACACTGCCCTGTATGTATGACCTGCAGAAAACAGTCAGACCAGGTAAAGGTGAGTGCCTGAGCCAGACTTTTAGAATTGCTCTACACTGCCCTGTATGTATGACCTGCAGAACAGTCAGACCAGGGTAAAGGTGGTGCCTGAGCCAGACTTGTGGTATTGGCTCTACACTGCCCTGTATGTATGACCTGCAGAAGAACAGACCAGGGTAAAGGTGGTGCCTGAGCCAGACTTGTTGTATTGGCTCTACACTGCCCTGTATGTATGACCTGCAGAAGAACAGACCAGGGTAAAGGTGGTGCCTGAGCCAGACTTGTCATATTGGCACTAGACTGCGCCTGTATGTATGACCTGCCTTAAAGCTATTTAGAACTGGTCTGTCAGCACCAACATTCATACATGTCGCCCTTAGGATCTATGACACATTTTATGCTAGATGTCAAAAATGTAATGAGCTTAGGTCTGATTCACATCTGCGTCGTTATTTCCATTTTACCAAAAATAACAGGGGTGCTAGTACCGTAATATGACAGACACCAACAGATCCCAATGAACCCCATTAACTATAATGGGGTGTATTGGGCTTCCATCATGGTGTACATCACTTGAACAGAAAAAATAGTCCTCCATGCTGCACTATTTTTCCACAATTTGTGACAGAATCAACGACAGAGGCTTCTACTGGAACCTCCAATGCAGGTGTAAATCATTACTGGAAGATTTTAATACTAGGAAACATTTATAACGTTGCTTTTTTTTTTCTTAAAGTCGTAGTATCCACTTTCTTCACCCAAGTGCATAAAAAAGTACAACAGTGTCACACACAAAGAAAGTGGTCTATCACAACCCCCTCTCTTAAAAGATAAACCTTATTCCCACCCCTCCAGGCTAGAAGGCTCCTGCAAGGTTCTAGGACAAGTGGTCTCCCTTCGCCCAAACTAGGATAGAACTAGTCTTGCTCCTGACATCATCCCGGGTGACAAGTCTGACGTCAACTAAGAATACAACTATAAGCTTGTTTGCATGTCCTATCCTCCTGATAATATGGCCTGTACTAAGTCCTTTGGTGATTTAACTAAGATTGTTCAAAAACACTTCCAATTTTCCACCTGACCAGTTTCATACTATAGATTCTACTATGTATTTTATCAACAGATTTACACAATGCTCATAGAAAATGCCAAAATGTCTTTGGAAATTGACAACTGCAGTATGGACCTCACCCAGCTTAAGCAAAGGTATGTCATTATATTGCCCAAATAACTACTCAATGAAACCTCGTAAATTTTTGCAACAGCTAATGAATATTGATTTACAAGGGTAGCACCTACCCTATGTATTGTGCAATACAATGAAACACAACTGCATGATTTACAGTCATTGATCCAAAACTACATGTCCCAGTAGGACACTGTAATAAACAGCCTGAGTTTCCTTATTTTTTAACCCACAAGTTGCCAGAGCCATTAGATACTGCGGTAAGTAGAGAGATGTGAAATGCGAGGAGGGAGCAGAGTAGGGACTGGGGGGGGGGGGGAGACAACCAATCAGAGCACCAATTTAATTTAATACAGTGCTCTGAAAAAAATTACAGGGGAGCTTTGACTGGTTACTAAGACAGTCTTAGTCCTAGACAGTTTTCACACATGTGGCCCTATGCATTTCTAGGAGACCTGGTTCATTATGTGACTGTGATAGTTTATAGGAGCTTAAGTGTCACTCTAAAGAGGAACTGTGATGTCTCCTTAGTCAATCCTTGTGTTCCCAGTGAAATACCAATTCTGGAGCATCTTCTCTTATATCTCTGTGTTGTGCTGTTCCTCTGTTATTCTTCCAAGAAATGTATTACTGAATCTGTCAGCTGGGTGTGACCATTTCAGTTTTCAGTGGGGGCCGTGTCCCTGCACACACTGACTGAGAGCACTGATTGGACAATGTCAGACTGTGCAGAGAGACATCCCCTATTGGTAACACCCATCTGTCTGATTCAGTAATAGATTTTTAGGAGCAATAACAGAGGAAAAGCACAACCCAGAGTTATCAGCGAAGCTGCTCCATAAACAAATCAGAAATGGACACAGGTCCTCTTTACATAGCTATCGGTCAAATCTGTTACTGATTTGGCGAATGCTATTCCTCCAAGCATCCTATGCCACATACACATGCTCATTCAGATGAGTATGCATGTATACTCAGTGGGGATAGTGGATTAAGCTGCTGTCAGACATCTCCATCAGCTTTTCTTCAGGGAGGGCAAGAGAATCAGGCACTGAAATTTAACATGCATGATCCGTCTTGGCGTGGGGAGATTCTTACACCATACGTCGTGTCAGTCCCACCTAAATCTGATAGTTCAGCCAACTTTTCTCTAGCGTATATGAGGACCTTGATTTCTAGGCACAACCCACAGAAGGGAGAAGACGTCAGAGAGATAACTGTCTATTAAAGGGAGACAGAAGACCACACAGACAGTGCTAGTCAAGTTCTCATTATAGACAACTATGATTTTGCAATAAATCAGATTTAACCTTATTAACTCTGTAATTATTGTTCTGCTGGTTCTAAAGCATTCCTAGAAGTATAATAGGTAGTGTGGTGCAAATCTGTCCCTGGTGGGAACAAACTTGTAAAAAATTTGAGGGCTCTGCACGTCCTGAACCCAGGACTTTACTTTGTGCCTAGCCCTATTCCTAATACCAACCATAATCCTTACCCTAACTTTGGGCTAAAAATAGAATTATCATTTATGTCTTCTTCTTTCTTTTTAACAAAGGCTTTTGACAAAGAGCTGGAGAGCTCGCCATCACCATCTATTTGATGTAGTAATCTTCAATTCATATGCTACTTACAGAATCTTGCAATGTAATAAGTAAGTTCTACTCTGCACTGATGATGGGCAAACACCCTGAAACAGCTGTTTGTAGATGAACTTTACTGGCTTGGTTTCAATTCCTTTAACATTGCAAACCTTGGTGAGTCACATTTGAATTGGGGATTTATATATCCAATAGATGGCGCTGGCGAACGCTTTCCCATAAGCCTTTGTTATATGCAAAATACCCCATGAGGTGGAAAAAGCGATTTAACTTCTCACACACTGACATTGTGCCTCTCCCCAATGATATACTGTACATTAATCCTTCTAGGGTTATCTTACATCTCCACATCACCCCAAAATCACTTTGGGATCTATGTCACATAATGGAACTGTAACTGGAACCCTAACACCAATTTAGTTTTAGGGTATGTTCACACGGCATATTTGAAAGAAGATAGGGAGCGGGACACGAGACAGCGCACCCTAGTGCAATAAATGGATTTTCCACAGTAGTGATCGTTAGTATATAGCAAGTACATTAACTTTTGGGAGTTGAGCAATACGAGGCACAACATTCCCTGAAGCTTCAAAATGAGAACTGGGTTGTAAAAGGTCCGCTGCAGCTTGTGCTGTGACAATCCATTTCCCAGCTTGAAGATATTGGAGCAAAAATAATAACTCTCAATGAGGTCTTTTCATCAGTAAATCTCCTACTGTCCCAGAGAAGAATCAGCGCTGGACCTCCCAAAGGTTGTTTCTTTATTGGAAGACGTGTTTCGTGTATTTGGCCCTTCATCCAGTTCCATCAAACGGCATATTAGGACTCTGTCTGGACGCTGATTTTTCAGCGCCAAAAACAGCATCAAAACCTCATTTAAAACAATTCTCTTCAGAACAGATTTTTGACAAGGTTTTGATGAGGTTTTGGACGAGGTTTTCCTCCATACAAATTAATAGTCAGGGCAAAAACCGTGCTGAAAAAAACGCTCCAAAAACACATAAAAAAACACGCCGAGATTTTGGATGAGGTTTTGAAGCTTTCTGTTGATGGGGATTTTCAGCACTGAAAGCTCTTCAAGAATTTACATGATGCTTATTTTTCAGCGCCCAAAAAAGCTTCCAAAGAAGCGTGGAAAACACACTTAAAAACCGCGTTGTTTGTGAACTACAGTTTTGTTTTATATAGGAATCAATGAAAATGAACTGTGGGCTTTTTTGATCCTGTTTTGGGAGCAGAAATGCTCCAAAAAAACTCCAAAAAACAGTGGCCAAATAAGCCATGTGAACATACCCATAGGATTTCAATAACAATTCAAGATGATTTTTTGGAGGTTTATAACAAATTTCGAATTGCAGCACTTGTATTTGGGTTGAAATCGAGTTTGACCCAAACTGGTAACTTGATGCTAATTATAAGAAAAGTCAATGCACGTAGTCTGTCTTCAATGTCACTTACAAGTCTGAAGACGTCTAATGGATTAAGTCCTTTTACAGGGTTTCTGAAGAGGCTTCTAAAAAGAATCGGATAATGAAAAAAAAACAAGTCCTCAAAACAATGGCAAATGAATTTGCACAGAGCATCGCTGATCTGAAACTACTTATAATGGATAAAGAAGACGAAAAACAGCACTTTATTACAGATCACGAAGAGGTATGAGAAAGGATTCCCCCTATAGGGGTTGTCTACCTCGTGACAAAATCAAACAAGCAGCTCCTGGGGCACCAGTAATATATAAAAAAAAAACCATACACTCACCTTCCTGTTGTTCCAGCACCCCGTCTCTACGATCGTCATTCTTGAACTTCCAAAGGTGGATGTCATGGCTGTAGCCGCTAATTGGTTTCAGCAGTCACATGTCTCTACTTCCATCGCCGTTCAAAGTTATTTACTTCCAAACAATTATGTAATTTAGAGGCAGATGGTCACTGTAACCGCAACAATGACCTCCCCGATCAGAAGTTCAAGAATGAAAACAGAGACTGGAGAGACGAGGCGCTGGAATCAGAGACTGGAGGAAGGTGAATATAGTGTTTTTTCTATATTTCTAGGGCCCCATTAACTGTTTATTTGATTTTGTTACAGACTGGACAACTCATTTAAAGGAAATGTGCAACCAAAAATAACTCATGTTTTTATCTTAAACATTTTTTAGGATTTTTTTTTTATTTCCCATATCCCTATCAATATTTTTTTTTTTTTTAAATCCTAAAACCCTGCAGTCTTCACTTTGTCCACTAGGCCTAATTATAGTCTGACACTTCCTGTTTTGTACAGAAAATTTTTCAGCATTCTCCTCATTATCAGCACAGGCAGGATTACACTAAAAGGTGACACCAATGTGTATTGATAACACAGGATCCACCAGTCACAGTAGGAGATAGTCACAGCTCCCCTTCTCTAGACACTAAGGGGGACATGTCTGAAAGCTGTCTTGGTCTAAGACTTTTCTTGTTGCCCATAGCAACTAATCAGCATTTCCCTTTCATTTCATATAGAGCTCTGAAAAAATAAAAGAGGCGCTCTGATTGGTTGCTATGGGCAACAAGAAAAGTCTTAGACCTAGACAGTTTTCAGACATGTCCCCCTAACTTGTTCTCAGGTCACAGAGCATGCCTAGAAAACTCTCCTTTAGAAGTCAATGGGTCTGTTCCTGTTCATAGGCTCCTATATCCATGTAGTTGCTGTAAAGCATCTCTCTAAATGCTGCTAAAAGCAGCTCGGGCAAGATGGCCGCCCCCATAATCCTATACATGCAACAGAATAAAAAAATCTATAGTCAGAAAATAAAAACGCTAAGAAAAAAAAGAATATGTATCAGTGTCTGGTTATAATTAGTAAAAAAAAAATTGGCGATAGATTCCCTCTAAGTTTTTGAGCAGAGCTACTGCAGCATTATAGAGCACACTCACCGCAAACACTGCCCTCCATAGGGCATGTCCCCACTGCACAGTTTTTCAGGCGGTTTGCGGTTTTGCAGACCGCCTGAAAAAACAGCCGAAAACCAGCAGAATGGGGCTCTATGGAAAACCCGTGCATCAGTCCCCACTGCACGCGTTTTCCGCCCGGCGGTTTTGCCGCCTGCGTTCCGCCCGCAAAACATTGTGATTGCACATTCTTCTGTCCGGTTTCCGGACGGAATCTGTGCATCTCAATGTGAAGGGGAGGGCTTTTCTCCGCTCATCGCGGAGAAAAGCCACCCCTCCCCCTCCCCCGCGGCCGTGGGGACGGCCGCAAAACAGTACAAACACCGGTCGCATAACCGACCGGTATTTGTCACTTGCTGTATAAACGGCCCCTTATTCTCTCAGACAGTCGGCTTATAGATAGATTTGAGCCGACCTGCAACGTGGAAGTGCGCGTGTGGGAACACCCCTTTAATACATTTAGCACAAATTTTAACGTGCAGAGAAATTTATATCACTTAGGACCTGGAGCAGATTTCTGGTATAAACGTTAGTAAGGCTATGTTCACATGGCTTATCCACGCCGTAATTGCGGGACGGATTTCGCCCCGCAATTTCGCCGTGTGCTCAGCAGCTCGCCGGCCCCATAGACATTCATTGTCCACGGCGTGTATCCCACCGTGACAATTGACATGTCATTTTCTCCCCGCTCACTGTATTTCGCGAGCGGGGAGAGGAGACGGAATCCATAGTTCTTTATGAGAACTGTGGATTACCGTAATGACTGGGACGGATTTCAGCCGTAATTCGCGCAGTACGGCGCGAATTACGGACTGAAATCTGTCCCAAAATAAGCCGTGTGAACATAGCCTCATTGTGTCAGGCTTTCCCCAACCGATTTTTTTGAAAAATGGTAAGCTCGGAATGAAGCAGCTTAAAAGTGGCTAAATGTGTGAGCAAATAAGGCTTGTGTAAAAATAAACTCCAAGAATTGGCACTTTAGAGTTAACAGCCTAAAAATTATAGTGTCTTGAACTGTATGATAATTTTTAGACTTTTAGACACTGTGGGCCTTGTGTTTGAAAACGGCCTAAGGCTGGGTTCACACGGCGTAATTGCGGGACGTAATTACGTCCTGCAAATACACCGTGTGAACGGGGTCAGGGGCGGGGGGCCGGCACCTCGCCGGGCCATATACTTGCATTACCAGCGGCACGTATACGCCGCTAGTAATTCACATGTCAATTATCTCCCCACCCGGCGGATTCGCCGAGCAGGGAGAGGAGACGTATCCATAGTTCTCTATGAGAATTGTGGATTACCGTAGTTACCAGGACGTATTTCAGCCGTAATTTGCGCACTCCAGCGTGTAATTACGGACTGAAATACGTCCTATCTTAAGCCATGTGAACCTAGCCTAACAGTAAGACTGTCTTTGTTGCCCATAGTGACCAATCATAGTTCATAGCAACCAATCAGAGTTCAGCTTTAATTCTTCCAGAATACTATAGGAAAAGTAAGCTGAGCTCTGATTGGTTGCTATGAGCTCTGGTTGGTTGCTATGGGAAAAAAGGATAGTCTTACTGCTAGACCGCTGTCATACATGAGGCCATATGGTCTAACTTTATACCACCTATTAGGACAATTTTATGAAAACTGTCTAATAGACTGTCTCTGTTTTATGAAAACTGTCTAATAGACTGTCTCTGTTGCTTATAGTATTCATGGAGTGTTCCTTTAAGTTTGCGGCACAATCACAATCTGAATGCAACATTACTACATTGTGTGAACCCTGTCTTAAAGCGGTTGTGCCACTTTTGACATTTTTCACCTATTTACAGGATAGGTAATAACTGCCAAATCTATGAAAACTGTCTAGATCTAGGACTTTTTTTTTGGGCTATAGCAACCAATCAGAGCTCCCCTTTCATTTTTTTCAGAGCACTTTCTGAAATAAAAGCTGAGCTCTGATTGATACCTATTGGCTCTGATTGGTTGCTAAGAGCTCTGATTTGTTGCTATGGGCTCTGATTGGTTGCTATGGGCAACAAAGACGGTCTTACACCCAGATAGTTTTCATATATGTCCCCTTAGGCCCCGTTCACACGGCTTATTCCCGCCGGATTTGTGCGCCGTATTGCGCCCCCAACTCCGCCGTGACTACGGGCCGGGGGCGGGGCCGGAGCGCGGCGGGGGCGCCGCTCCCGGCCCCATAGACAATGCATTGTTTACGGCGCGGACGCGCCGTAAACAATGTGCATGTCACTTTCTCCCCGCCCGACGGATTGCCGAGCGGGGAGGAGCGACGGATTCCACTGTTCTCTATGAGAGCAGTGGATTACCGTAATGACTCCGACGGATTGGCGCCATATTGAAGCGCAAATCCGGCGCGGAATACGGCGCCAATCCGTCGGCAAATAAGCCGTGTGAACGGGGCCTTTAAGTGTCCGTCTATCCTTGTTGCCCTTAGAAGCCAATCAGAGCTCCACTTTCATTTCATATAGTGTTCTGAAAAAAATTAAAGGGGAGCGCTGATTGGTTGCTATGGGCTCTGATTGGTTGCTATGGGCAACAAAGAAAGTCTTACACCTAGTCAGTTGTCCCTCTAAATGCCTGATAACTATGGGTCCCACCACCGGCACCACCACCAATAGCTAAAACTGAGACTCCCAAGTACCCTCTCCTTCAGAAGGCTTTGTTGGACATGCACACTGCTGCTACATTTAAAGTCTATGAAGCAACGGTGGGTCCTCCAGCGATTAGATATTTATGGGATAAGTGATAAATGTCAATAGTGGCACAATCCTTTAAAGGGGTTTTGCCACTTTGCAAAAATCCCTTTCAGAGGACAGCTCATAGCTCACTACCAGTCGGCCCTGAGAGTATCGGGAATATGGCCGCATTGGTGCTGTTCTTTCCATTCTTTTCTATGGAAGTTCTGAATATAGTCAAGCCAGTGTGCTCTGGTAGATCCAGAACTCCCATAGAAATGAGTGGAGGAGAGCTGCCCAAGGGCAACCATCTCCCCAATCACACTGGGGCCGTAGTGAGCTATGAGCCTACCTCGGAAAGGGATTTTGTGAAGTCACAAAACCTCGTTAAAGGGATGTTCCCACCATACACTTTGAAGGTATGTTGATAGTGAATGGAGACGATACTTCCAGGAGCTTGTTTACAAGATAGGTGCAGTTCCCAGAGGAGAGACCCTACCTGTCACACCTTAATGCCATTAAAGTATTAGTACACACAACATGTGTTATAGGATGTCCAAACAGTCTATACACTTTTAATTACATTATCTACATGTAAATGAAGATTTATGAGGGTATTTGGCTTAATTATTTTCCATGTTCCCACAGTCAAAAAAGAGATTACGATAAAAACTGTTTGCATTCATAATTACATATTCAGGGAGTATCGAGCGGCGTTTCCCTTAGGCAAAGTCTCACGTACAGGCAAGTTGTGGCAAGTTTTTAACAATCTGCTGGCGTCCGCCTGCTACAAATGTGCTATCATCATTACTTGCTACACTACATTACACGCTTGATGGTTCTCACGGACAATGCAAACCAATAGCCTGTGGTGCAGCATAAGCTTTGTTACATTAAAGGGTTGTTCACTTCACATAAAAATGATACTAACAGCTCCTGTAGCCCCAATAAACTAAAAAAAAGTCATCTTCCTCTGGACCCCGGTTGTAGGGCTGCGTCTTCCCGGTCCTCTGTTGACATGTTGTCTCACCACCACTGCAGCCGCTGATTGCTGCTCACGGCAATTATAGGGGGTGCAGACATAACAGTCGCTACCGGGCCCTTGAGTCTGAGGGGGCACAAAGGGCCCTCTACAATATAGGAGAACACCAGTATTATAAGTGATACAGGGTTAGTTGGGGGCCCCGACATAGGTTTTTGCACTGGGGCCCAGAAGCTGTATGTCACACCCCTGCTCACGTGCCTCTACTTACATCACCATTCAGAGCTGTTCACTTCTGAACAATATTTAAATAAGTGGCACGTGCCAATCAATAGCTACTGCAGAAACCAGGGCTGTAGAGTCGGTAAGCCAAAGCTCTGACTCCTCTAGAAGTATAAATACAGAGATAGCTGTCAATCACTGATAAGACTGCCCACAGGACTCCTTAAAGGGGATGTATCGCTTCATCAGTTCGGTTGTTCTCTCGAAGCTTGATCCTCTCAATTTCTGAAATTCAGGGGCGTTTCTTCCCCTCCTAGCTGGGCGTTTCTTAACTGAAAAGGGATGACATCATCCCCCCTTCACTGTTCATGCTGGCTCTAGTGTGTTGCCCCCCCCCTACTCCACATGTCACTGTCCTCTCACTATGCAGTCTTATTTTTTGTAAGAGCTGTTTACATACCTGCACTCAGTCTAAACAGTCTTCCATGAACTCAGCTTTTTCTCTCTCACAGCTGGACAGTTGCTATAGTTGAATCCAGCACAGATCCGTCTCCCTGCCTGAGTACATAAGGCACCAACACGCAGGAGCATTAAGGCACTGTGGCACAATAATGCTGTTTTCTGATTATAGAGACAGCTGCAGTGTCAATGAGGAGGCAGCTAACTGTATAGAGTGAAATTGTTCACGGCCCCTAATTCTGAGTGAGAGGCAGGAATGCAAGCTCTGTGAATACAGCCGTCCGGGGGCTGAACAGAATGTAAATTATTACAGCTAATGAAATGCAAGGAGGAGGGATCCGACTTTCCGACCAGCACTGGAGAAGATAAGGGATACTGTGAGAACAAGAAAGCTTTGCAAATGACATCCAATTGCAAAGTTGCTTGTTTTCACTGTCCCCTTATTCTGAAGGCCATTTAATGAAATGATACAACCCCTTTAACTCAGAATAAGCAGGGATGTAAATAAATAAAATACTGAAACTTTCCCCACAGAACAAAATATAAATCTGCTCAGCTCCTACTGCTCTATAACATACTGCCCATAGAAGATTTCAATGTGACAGATCCCCTTTAACAGCTCTGTTCCTAGACCAGTTTCTGTGCATGGCAGGGACCAGAGGAAGTCTCCGATCATCGCTGTTTAACCCTTTGAGTGCCATAGTCCATGGCATGTTCAAAGAGGATTCCCCTGCTCCATCAAGTCAGCAGGATTCCCAGTGCCCGATGGAGCCTGGGGAATATCTATACAATCAGTCCTGGGGACCAAAAATAGCCTCAGAGCTGTCTGTATAGCAAGTCTGCCGTCAGGGCACATTGATTATTGCCCTGACAGCAGCCTGTGTCATACTGACACAGAGTACAATGTATACTAGTGCATCTCGAAAAATTTGAATATCACTGAAAAGATAATTGATATCAATAATTTAAAGAGAACCTGTCACATAGGTTATGCCCCTCTTGCTGAGGACAGCACAAGCTAGTGTCAGACCTGCTGTTTCCAGCGCTGTGTCCCTTATTCTGTAAGATGCTGTAGTTTTAGAGTATTTAATGCTCAAATCTGCAGTTTTCAGCCAGAAAGTCATTTAAAGAGTCATTTTTTCAAACCCCGCCCACCTGAGGCTAGCCCCTTCCACCTCAACTGACAAACCTTTTACTTTGAATAGGCAGAAACATGTGAATAACTGTCAGTGGGCGTGGCTACCCTTTGGTGGGCGGAGCTAACACCTACTCATGAATAAGATTTGAGGGGTAAATGCTCTAAAACTACAGCATCTTACAGAATAAGGGACACAGCGCTGGAAACAGCAGGTCTGACACTAGCTTGTGCTGTCCTCAGCAAGGGGGGCATAATCTATGTGACAGGTTCCCTTTAAGTCAAATAGAGAAACCCATATATTGTGTAGACTCATTACAGTATGAATTACAATGTTTAATATCATACATCTGTGAGCCCTATAACAAATAAAAAGATAGTCCTGGAGAACCCCTTTAATTTTCAATGATATTCTAATTTTTTTAAATGCACTAGTAGCATATAGGAGTATACAGGAGTATGCTAATCCATTATTAAGTGTAAAAATAATAGTTAACCCTTTATGTTTTTAACTTTCCTTTTTTTAATCTCATTAAGAAGTTTGGAAAAATGAAATTAAAATAAATATTTAATAATAAAAAAAAATTGTGCATACATAACGTAATGAAAACCCTGCACATGTTAGGTATTCAAATGCCATATTAACCTGCAGAGTGAATTTAACCCCTTAATGACCGCCCATGTCTTTGACATCGGCTGGTGCAGGTCGTTCGTCTACAGTAAACATCTTTTGGCGTCGCTGCAGACATCGGAGTGTGCGGAACCCGGTGCTGCAGCTAAACCCAGCGCAGCTGCGGCGCTGGCCCCGCAAACTCCGGTATCAGCAGCAAAGGCAAAAGTCGTCGCAGTAGATGAATAACCTGCAACAGCCGACCTCAAATGACAGTGGGCGGTCATTAAGGGGTTAATAGGTTATTTATTTTGAATGGGGTAAAAAAAATTATAAAAATAAATGCAGAAAAATGCTTTTTTACGCTTTTGCTGTAAAAAGAAACGGGAAAGAATTGCACAGCAATTTATATGTAAACTTAAACTACTCCTCCCAAAAACTACAACTTCTCCCACATAAAACAAGTCCTCATACAACTGTGTCATTTATAAAATAAAATGTTGAAACGCAGGGGTACAAAAACTGAAAAATGTAGCTGGTCATTAAAGGGGTTGTCTCACTACATTGATTCATCTTACCTCAGTCCTGTTTTCTTGGTTTCATTTTGAATTCAGGCGCGTGTTTACTGGCTTCTACTAGACTGCAGTAGAAGCCAGGTTAGTAGCTATAGCAACCAGTGCTGGCAGCCTATCAGGAGAGATTGAACAGGTCTGTAGCTATAGCAACCAGTGCTGGCAACCTATCATGAGAAATTGAACAGGTCTGTAGCTATAGCGACCTGAGGAGCTGATGCAGCCCATACAAGAGGGGATATCTCAGAAAATGTAGCTGGTCATTAAAGGGGTTGTTTCACTATACTGGTTCCTCTTACCTCAGTCCTGTTTCCTTGGTTTCATTTTGAATTCAGGGGCGTGTTTCCTGGCTTCTATTAGGCTGCAGTAGAAGCCAGGTCTGTAGCTATAGCAACCAGTGCTGGCAGCCTATCATGATAGATCAAACAGGTCTGTAGCTATAGCAACCTGAGGAGCTGATGCAGCCCATACAAGAGGGGATCTCTAGGAATAGGTAGGACACTGTTAATGCACATATATTGCAAAGTGACTTGTTTTTGCAAGATCTTCAATATAAAAAGCATTCCTTGTAGTGAGACAACCCCTTTAAGGCCTTAGAGGGTTAAGGAGGATCAACTGCAGAGAATGGACATGTCCATTCCGGGTTTATTTTTTCCCACATAATGGATTTGAAATCCTTGGGGTAGAAAATCCTCGCAGTGGTTCGAATGAATGGGAGTAAGCTTGCAGAGGGATTTTAACGTGGAATTTGACCCGTAATCCGTATCAAATTCCACATCAAAATCTGTTGTGTGAACTCATGCTCATGCAGCAATACTGGAACAGATTAGACATCACTGTATATCCGTCAGGACAGCGGGGTGCCGTTCTTTCAGAAGCAGCCATACTGGTTGTTTCCCAGGAGTGGAGGACATTTATAATTTTTCTATGCTGCATTATTTTTTGGGGGTGTAACATTTGCAGCCATTGCTGCTGATAATCGTGTTTTCTTCATTCCTCACTTTCTCGTGTCTCATTCCCTCCCTTTCTCTCGCTCCTTCTTCCCCCTCTCCCACTGCAGAAAGTCCAGGCTGTGCAGCAGTTAAAACATCCCATCGATGATATTCAGTTTGCTACGGTGGAGGATGGGAGCAGGATGGAACTGTCCCAGCTCCTCAATGAGATCCGAACACACTATGAGGCTCTCATCAGCAGAAGTCACATCGCTGACGACCTTCCAGCCAGGAGACAGGTAACTGCATTACACAAGCAGGCAGCGAGCACCTTCCAGGGAAGGGATGCACAGTCATTGCCAGACTGACTCAGCCTCCCCTGGTCCTGTGATTCCTTCAATGCAGGGGATGCTGGGGAGGGAGTGCCAGGAGCACTGCAGAGAAATTCCAATTATATATAATTTAGATGTGTTAATATGTGCATGTGGAGATTACCCAGCACCCACAATGCTTTGCAATATTTTATGATCAGTAGAATAACCCGTCATACTAATGTGAGGCCCTTGATATTCAGATGCTGACGTGAATGGGGGAGAGGCCTTTGAAGATTATGACTTCAAACTTCAAGAGCATCCATACACGTACACAGCTTCATCATTACTGACAGGTCACAATGTATATAGATTTACTTGGGATCCCATTCCATTGGCTTTCTCATATCCTATAGAACACGGCATCTATTAATTACCCACATTCTGTTGAAATGTGTTTTCTTAAACCTTTGTGTAACTTTGGTAACCGTTTCAAAAATTGTTCCCATGAAGACTTAAAGGGGTTTTCTCACCACAATAATAATTTTAACATGTAGGGGAAGGTAAATGAAGGCTATTACCAGACACATTCCTGTTTAGATTTTGCTTTGTTCAGGAGATAATCATCTTTAGCTCCACTTAGAGCAAACAGGTTTATCTCTCCTCTGTCTCTTACTTGATTGATCCAAGCTGCTGAAGCAGTCAATTCGACCATGGCGAGTCACTCCCTTATCTCTAGCAACAGAGTTTGTTTACCTAACTAAATGACAAGCTTTCCCCTGTTAGAGCTATGTAGCCTTGTGTACTCCACTTTTTAAATCTCCTCCAGTTACGCCCCGCAATTACACCGTGTGTTCGGGAGCTCGCAGCCCGCCGGCCCCATAGACATACATTACTAGTGGCGCGTATTCGCCGCTAGTAATTGACATGTCACTTATCTCCCCCCGCGGCGTATTGTACGAGCGGGGAGAGGAGGCGTAATCCATAGTTCTCTATGAGAACTGTGGATTACCGTAATGACTGGGACATATCTCGCCCCGTATTAAGCGCAGTACGGTCCCAATTTAAGCCATGCAAACATAGCCTAACAGGAATAACTAGGAATAGTAGAGCTGATATGCTAATCACTGCTGTATAATCCATCACAGCCTGAGCAAGTGTAGCTGTGTAAAACTGCATAGTGAGACAACCCATTTAAGTGGGGTATTTTCACCATGTTGAGTCTGCTCTTCAAAGCCAGCCTCAGGCTCACACTTCCTGTTTTGGTTGTGGGGAGTTCTACAGCAGTGAATGTCTTTTCAGCTCTGCTATTCCTTGCTGATCTTATTAGAGGAACATTGGTGATGCAAGTGTTTTCACAGAAGGGCAGAAGGGTTGAAGTTTGCCAGTAAGAAAGATAAATGAGCTCCTGTGCTGCTAATAAGACACAGCAGGAAGTGGCATCCCTATCTGGCCTGGACAAATAGAGCAGAGAGATGTGGTTGATAACCTGGTGAAGTTTGAGTACACAAGCAGGAGATAAGATCTGCTCTAGTTCTGAAGGAAAGCAAAATCAGATTATTATTATTATTATTATTATTATTTATTTTAAAGCGCCATTGATTCCAGGGCGCTGTACATTCGAGGGGGTTACATACCTTACATAAGTCAATCGAGTACAAAGATAACTGAACAATGACAATTTGGGCACGACAGAGGGAGAAAAGGACCCTACCCGCGCGGGCTAACAATCTACCAGGAGGGGGAAAGAGCCCAGGAGGTGGGGGGCAGACATGTATGAGGGGGAAGTAGTGACAAGTTTAGTGAAGGTTTTAGGCAAGCCTGAAGAAATGGGTTTTCGGGTTTTGCTTTTGAAGCTGGTGAAAGTGGAGGAGAGTCTGATGGTTGGGGCAGTGATTCCAGGTGGGGGGGAAGCACGAGAGAAGTCTTGGAGACGGTTGTGTGGGGAAAGCTAAATAAGGGGGGAGCAGAGGAAAGGTCCTGTGAGGAGCGGGGGATTGCGTGAGGGGAGATACCTGGAAATTTGGGCAGAGATGTATGGAGGAGAGAGGTCATGGAGGACCTTGTATGTCATGGTTAGTAGCTTGAAATGAATTCGCGGGGAAAATGGGAAGCCAGTGAAGGGATTGGCAGAGAAGAGAGGGGGAGGAGTAGCGAGGAGAAGAGGGGATAAGAGGCAGACAGAGTTAAGGATGGATTGGAGGGGAGCGAGGGTGCTAGCTGGGAGGCCACAGAGAAGGATGTTGCAGTAGTCCTAGGCGGGAGAATGACAAGGGCATGGACCAGCATTTTTGTGGTGTCATAGTTGAGGAATGAGCGGATGCGAGAGATGTTTTTCAGGTGGAGGCGGCAGGCAGAGGCGAGGGTTTGGATGTGCGGTTTGAAAGATAGAGCGGAGTCTAGGATTACCCCAAGACAGCGGACTTGTGGGACCGGTGAAAGTGTAGAGCCGTTGACTGTAATAGAGAGATCAGGGGCAGGGGTAGAGTTGGGGCGGTGGAAAGATGATGAGTTCTGTTTTCTCCACGTTTAGTTTTAGGAGAGTGAGGAGAGAAGGAGGAAAGGGAGGACAGACAGTCAGGGATCCGTGAGAGTAGAGAAGTGACATCTGGGCCTGAGATGTAGAGTTGGGTATCATCAGCATACAGGTGGTAATGAAAGCCATGTGAGGCTATGAGCTGACCCAGGCCGAGAGTGTAGATAGAGAAGAGTAGTGGGCCCAGGACTGACCCTTGGGGGACAACAAACAGAGAGAGGCCGGGTGGGGAGGGTGGAGCGAGAATGAGATACGATGAAAGTCCGAACAGAGAGGTAAGAAGAGATAAAGGAAAGAGCCAAGTCCGTGATGCCGAGGGAGAAGAGGATTTTGTAGCAGGAGGGAATGGTCGACCCGTGTCCAAAAAGGGAGGGGGACAGGTCTAAGAGGAGGAGCACAGAGTAGTGGCATGAGGGCTTTAAGCAGTTACTAGGTCATTAGTGACTTTGGTTAGGGCGGTTTCGGTAGAGTGGTTTGGGGGCGAAAACCAGATTGTAGCGGGTCCAAGAAGAGAGTTTGTGGGGAGGTAGGAGGACAGCTGAAGATAGACGTGCTGCTCGAGGAGTTTGGGAAGCAAAAGGGGGAGTGAGATGGGGCAATAGTTGGACAGAGAAGAGGTGTCAAGGGTTGTTTTTTTTAAGATTGGAGTGATAGTAGCGTGTTTAAAGGCGGAAGGGAAGATGCCAGAGGTTATCAATAGGTTGAAGAGATGGGTGAGGGCTGGGATGATAGAAGCACTGAGGTCTGGGATGAGGTGGGATGGCAGTGGATCAAGACTACAAGTAGTGAGGTTGGATTTGGACAGTAGAGGGAGAGCTTGTCATGAGTGACTGTGGCGGAGCAAGTTAAGGCAGAAGAGCAGGTTTTCAAGGGTAGGGGAGGGTGGGGGGGACTTTCGGCTGAAGCTTTCTCTGATGAGGTTAATCTTCTGAAGGAAGTGAATGGCAAAGTCATCTGCTGAAAGGAGGGATGGGGGAGGAGGTGTAGGGGGACGGAGAAGAGAGTTGAAGGTTTTGAATAATTGTCTGGGGTTGTGGGACAGGGAGGATATGAGAGTGGAAATAGTCCCGTTTTTTGGGTGAGGCGAGTGCTGACTTAAATGTCTGCAGTGAGTGTTTGTAAAGGCAAAAATCATCAGTGAGTGAGTTTTCTTCCCGCGGCGTTCGGCAGCTCTGGGAAGCACGCCTCAGCTGTTTGGTAGAGTCTGTGTGCCAGGGTTGTCTGTTGATTTTGCGGGGTTTTGTTGTGTGGTTTAGAGGAGCGACTCAGTCAAGGGCAGTTGGTGATTGTATGGTTTTAGAATGTGGTGGCTGCGTCTGGGTCATTGAATGAGGAGATAGTGGAAAGAGGTACAAGAGAGTCAGAGAGTGTGTGAGGGATCAGATCAGTAATGTATTTAGTAATGGTCTTTATTTTCTTCTGCCTACATGTTTTAAGCTAATCAATGTAACAAGAATATCCCTTTAAGTTTGCTTGAGGCCTTTAATTTCTTAAAGGAATACTCTGTGGCAAACAGACATTGTTTAGAGGGTCATAAAGAATGAAAGTTTATTTTTGTAGCCCCAATGCTTACTAAGCATCAGTACAATACCAATCCCCACATCCTTACGTAGATGCCAGACTTTTGGCTTTTTTTTCTAGGAATTCATAATATTAGATCTCAAAATCCAGACCCCAGTTCAGATTCCTTTAATTATTCTCCTAACCTTTCTACTGGGGCCTCCTCTGCAAACCAAGGTCCTCTTTGGCTTCAGGTGCCTGACGCTGGTCAGTGTCTGGATGTTATTTGACCAGCAATGCCATACATAATGTCCTAAAGCTGGCAAGCACTAGGATGTGTGCACCGCCACACACAACGTCCTGATGCTTGTCAGACCCCAGACCCTAATCTAATATTCAGAACTTAAAGTCCAAAACCCTTTTAATCCAGACCAGACCTTGTTATTATTAAAGACCCCGATTTTCAGACCCCAGAACAAACCCCATGACTCAAACACCAACATTCAGACCCCAAACTAGACTCCATAATTAATCTTTCTAACCCATAATGTAGACCCATATTACATCCCAAAATTTAGACCCCAGATCAGATTCCTTTAATTATTCTCCTTACCTTACTCCTCTGTAGACTAAGATCCTCTTCAGCTTAAGGTGCCTGGCCAGTGTCTGAACATTGTGTGAGCAGTCACGCCACACATGACGTCCTGAAGCTGGCAAGCACTAGGATGTGTACACTGGCACACACAACAACCTGATGCTTGCCAGACCCCAGAACCTACCCTAATATTCAGAATCTAATTTTCAGGCCCCAGATCAAAACCCTCTCTCCAGCACCTCCTCTGCAAGGCAGTGTCAGGACGCCAATTGTGGCAATACCCAAAGCCGAAGAGGAGTCAAGTCCTCACAGGAGGAGCTGGAGTAAGGAAAGAGAATAATTAATATTGGTGGTTACTACCTACCTATGGACCTTAACAAATCGGAACAGTCCCAGTTAATTTGAGATAGCCAGCAACTACGCTTTTGTCAAATTAATTTAAAAGTTGTCCTAAATGGGTGAGTTGTTAAATATTGGACAAATATTTTTCAATACAGGGGTCCCCTTATCATAAGACCATTGCAGGCTGTCCTGCTGCTGGGACTACAACAGTTCAACTCTAATCTTAGCAGCAAATTCTACAAAACCATAGGGGCTTGAGGGTCCCCAAAACTCCCTGGTAGGTATTACCAGCACTTTTGGCCCCATTGCTAGAGAACAGAAGATTCTTTACCTTTCTCTGTCAAACAAAGAGGAAAGCACTTTGTAGGGTTTTTCAATGTGATACTTGGGTCAAAAAGGTAAACGAAGGAATCCAGTGTCCCCCATTTGTGAATGTGTTTAGGAAGCAAAGTTTTAACTGCAGGTGTAGAAGTATCATCCAGGGCTGTGGAGTCGGCAAGCCGAAGCCCCGACTCCGACTCCTCAATTTCCCAAACCTCCGACTCCTGACCCCCTCATACATGGCGCATGTTTAAGTGATAACTTTACTGTAGTAAATTGGTAACATCAAGCTGTTTATCACCTTATGATACAATAATCAAGCTTTTTAGGTAGAACAGACAAGCAAAAGAGTAACAATCTTTTTAACACTTGTGGGTAGAGTTGAAGACAAAGCTGTATATGTATCCAAGTCCAATCTGGACTTGTGTAGAAGAGATCTGGGATCAGATTTTGGTCAAGACATGCTTGAATCTGATTCAGAGCCCAGAAGGATTCAGGCAGTTTTGAAAGCCACAGGTGGATTTCCCAAATACTAACAAAATAATAAAAATTAACACTTTGATTTTTAGGAGCAAAACAGTAAGGCCTCGTTCACACGGCTTATTTGGGCACGGTTTTGGGGGCCGTACTCCGCGCCGGATTTGCGCTTCAGTACGGCCCAATCCGTCCGTCATTACGGTAAAACCACTGCTCTCATAGAGAACAGTGGGGTTCCCTCGCTCCTCCCCGCTCGGCGAATCCGCCGGTGCGGGGAGAAAACTGACCCTGCACATTTAAATTACGGCGCCTCCGCGCCGTATACAATGCATTGTCTATGGGGCCAGGAGCGGCGCCCCCGCCACGCTCCGGCCCCGCCCCCGTCCCGCCCCTTATTCACGGGGATTTGTGAGCTCAATACGGCTCACAAATCCGTCGGGAATAAGCCGTGTGAACACGGCCTAACAATGCAGTTACAGGAAAGAATCTGCAGTACTAAGCAGATGCTAAATACTTGCAGGTCACATTTATGACTGTTTATAAAATTACAGTAGCCTCATGTACAAAGCTGTTAGTGGGAGGGAGATATGGCGCCTGAAAGTCACAAGTTCAAAACATTGTTACCATTTTGCTTGTCATTTGTAAAATATATTTATTGGATATGACTTTAGGACACAAAAAAATTGTCATATGCCAAAACACTGCAGGAACATTTGTGGAGTCTCTAAAATTTGTTCTGAAAAAATTTAGTATTGCCTCCATCAGATCCTGCATACATGACCTCACATCTGATCTCATTATTTCCAGGCTAGAGAATGGCCTCTCTACACTAACTTGGGTTGGGGGGCAAAGCGTTGTCCACAGGGGCAACATCTCTAACAATGTCAGAGTATAAAGGAATTGCCTCAGCCACAGTCAGTTTTGATGAATGGTTGAACTCTTCTACTTCTTTGAAAGCAGGTGAAAAATGTTGCTGAAATCTGTTTGCCCGGGAGCAGAATCTTTTCCCCTGGGGCAGCGTTTTTGCCTGCTCCATGTCTCAATTACACTCCTCATGTGATGAGGCTGAAGATATGGGAGCAGAGACAGGCGGACCCAATTCCTCTTGCTCTTTGCACTGCATCTAACTAACTGGACCAACGTATTATATATTTTGGGAGTCGGAGTCGGTCCATTTTCTGACGACTCCAACTCCTGCAAAATAGGCTCCGACTCCACGACTCCGACTCCACAGCCCTGGCATCATCGCACCAGTTAACACTGACATCAGATATTGATGGTGGATGCAGGGGTGTTTGTGACATATATGTTTCATAATTCAGAATGTATGGACATGTCGTCATCCTTGGCCCTCAAAAATAACAGACCAAATTTGGATGCGCATTATATTATAAAAATGTGCTCTTTTAGTTCAGATATTAAATATAATATAATAAAAGGTTTATACACATTTACAATGAGGAGTAGATGGACTGACTCATTAGGGGGTATGGAAACCACAAAGGGGATCCCCAGGTAAAGTGGCTTTTGTCCATATAATACTACATTAACACAGCAATCTCCATGGGAAATGCTGAAGCCGGACCTGCATTAGTTAGCTGAATTCCAAGCCGTACATACAAAATGAGTATGGCTCATTGAAAGTATGGGTCAGACTGGGCACACTGGAAAATAGTCTGAATTTATCGAGTTCAACACTTTTCTAGTTCTGGAAAGAGATACTGCCATGTATAGGTAGAAAGCAATAGTCTGCAGACACCCGCTCTTCAGCTCTGTGTGCTCAGAAGGGGGCGTGTGTTTTATTTGTTTGAATTTTCATGTCATGTGAACTCAGCAGGAATGACCCACCAGGCCTTTTCCTCACTTAGTCAAAGAAAGGTGTGTTTAGTATAAAGCTGTGAGTAGCTCAGAGGTAAAGTTTTTGCCCCCAAAGGGACAAGGGTCCTAGGTTTCAAATCCTGCAGGAACCAAACCTGGGATTTTTCCTCTATCAAAGCACCCTACCTGATTGAAGTTTCTTTTTTTATTTATTTGCACTGTTTGACTAATTACTAAGGAGTACAGAGGACAGGAGTAGAATGATAGCTCCTGGGGTTGAACACTCAGTAGCTGCCTGAGAGGAGAGGTCTGAGCTTGTGCGACCAGGACTGAGGAGCTCTCAGCCCTGGTCATATCCCCTGGAGACAAGCTTGTTAAAAAATGGCTCATAAAGGAGCAGCTTTAAAACAAAAACTGTGCAGAATTTCTAATAATGATGAATGGTGAAAATGTTTATTATTTAGTTTGCAAGTTTCCCACGTCAATTTTACTTCGTGGCAAAACCCCTTTAAGACTAATACCAGGAGATGTCCTGCGATTCATCACATCTAATGTAAAGAAATATATGTATAGAATTTCTGTTTATGACCTTGTGTCATCACTACTAAAGGATCTGATCTGGGCCGGCTGAGATCTGATATCACTTCCTGTGAAACACAAATACGCATTCTTTTTTTTTTTATTAATATGAGGATAGTCAGCTTAAAAAACTTTTTACCCTCGCTTGACTTTCTACGTTTGTTTTTTTTTTTGTTGTCACGAAATTGGCTTTGCAGGATCTCAGACAGAACTACAGAAATTTGACCACGTCCCTTGCATCCCAACATCCAAACATATTTGAGACTCGACAATGAAAATTTTCTAATGGAAAAATGATCTGGACTTGAAAAATTGGCTGGAAACAATTAGGTTGGCCATTAGTGTGCCTGCAAGAAAATCAGGCAACCAATCAAAATCTGCCAGTCAGCAGGAAAAAGTATCTAGTATTATATAATTATTTTTCCCTGGCAGACTTCTGATTGGTTACCTGATTTTCCCGCAGGCTCCCGATTGGTTACCCAAAATTTGAGTCAGGCAGACCCAAAGTAGAAGCAAAACTGGTGTCCAGTACAGCTTCTAAGGGTATGTTCACACGATGTACTGCGGCGCGTCATTACGCGCCACAGTACATAGTGTCTTTCGGGAGCTCAGGCTAATACGCGCGTACTCCCACGGCGCGGGGGGGGGGGCGACAGCCCACCGGCCCTATTGACATTCATTACTCGCGGCGCATATTCGCCGCATGTAATTGACATGTCACTTATCTCCCCGCTAGTACAATACAATCGTATTGTATGAGCGGGGAGAGAACTATGGATTACCGTAATTTCGCTGCACATCTCACCCGTATTGTAGCGCAAATGCGCGCCAAAATTACGCCGTGTAAACATACCCTATGAGTGTTGTTACTTAGCATTCCCAGACGAGATGACGCCCCTCTCCAGTGCAGAAAAAATAACCCTATTTTCCTTTCATGTACTGCTTGTCATAGTTTATTGCTCTAGTGGTCTCATCTAATGTTATCTATCCCTGTCAGAGAACAATAGAGAAATCATTATGTCATTACCTATTATTTGTAATGAAACTATATGGAAAAGAGCAGCAGCTGAAATAAAGTGACATTAGTTTGCCAAGTCATTCCGAAGTTTTATCTTACAGTGCGAGGACAATATTTTCTATGCATAAATAAATAAAAATAAAATAAAAAATAAATCAAAAAATAAACTAAATAAAATAAATATTGAAAAAATTATTTTAAAAAATTGTTTCCCAGAAATATAAATTTTTATAAAAATAATCATTTTTATTGAAAGTGTCCCTTTAATTGATAGACCCCCAAGCCAATTTAACTTTGCAGGTAAACAGAATGCAAGGCCATGTCCAACACCAACAGCATCACAACCACCTCTCCACCACCTGGTTTATACACCATGAGACCCGTCCCTAAATCTGCCTAGTTATAATATATATCCTTGTTCCCATGAAGATGACTGAGCTTAAAGATACAACAAGGAAATTCAACTGAATATGACAATGGGAGATTAACATACTTAGTGCTGCCATTTTTTTAATTGGGGGGGGGGGGTGAGTTCTTCCTAAAGGATCTAAGTTTTTTATATGTTTCAATAGCTGTTCAATGATACAGAATATTTAATGAACAAGCACGTCTCTGGTCACATTGATGCTTGACTAAAGAAATTTTTCTAAAATATATATATATATATATAATTTTTTTTTTATTTTAATTGAAAATGTTTTTGTTTTTTATCCATAGCTGACCATGCATAGGACTGCTATAATTCATAAGTTTGACAGAGCTGCTACGGGTGAAATCAATATAGATACTAAAGAAGTTATGTCCTCGAGATTCTTTGTGTCATCTGTCACTGTCTAATTTTCCCTGTCACTCTACAGTGCTTATCTTCTGACCTATCGTGCTCACTGATCAGATACATTATAATCCTGTCACTTCATTTCTATCCAGCTGGAAGAAGAAGAAGCCCGGCAAAAGATGCAGAAAGATGAAGAGGAACTAAGGGCAGCTCGGGCCAGCCTTCATGAAGCCAGGAAGCAATGGAAAACCCTACAGGCTGAAATTGAGTCTCTCCAAGCAATGGTAAGTAGTTACCATAACAGAGTAGTTATTGGAGGGAAAAACCCCTTTCCCCAAGGGAAAACCCCCCCCACCCCCCCCCCCCCCCCCCCCCCCCCCCAAATTTTTAAATTTTTTGGTTTACTTGCCCCCGAAACGTCATATACTACCCGGGAATTCCCTGGCTTCTTTAGGGGTTCAATTCCTTACCATTTTTCCCTTTAAAATTGTAAGGAAAAAGCGGGAATTGGGGCTTTTCAGCCCAGGTTGTAGCATGTTAATTACCATACTGCATTTTGATTACCCTAGGGGACAGGTTGGGGACCCCGCTGGGGGGTCTCTGCTGCTTTCCTTTTTCTTTTGAGACTGCATTTGTGCCTCAGTTGCTGGGGAGTTTCCGCAGCTCGCTGTTGGACTTTTAAGGGATTGGTAAACCCTGGGCCCGACTGTGTTGTGGGGGGGTCTCTGTTGCTCATCTGTCTGAGTCTGGAGTCGCGCCTCAGTCTGCAGGGGAGTTTCAGCAGCTTACTGTTGGCCCCTGGTGGTATGGCAACCCGGAGACAGGATTAGGTTGTGGGGAGGGCTGTGCCTTCACCCGTCTGTTTAGATTCAGTCAGATCCAAATCTGCTGGGGAGTTTTAGCGCTCGCTGTTGGGGGTGTCGTGGAAACTGTCAACTTGGGACAGGTTTTGGGGTTTCTGGGGGGTTTTCTTGGGACCATCTGTTTGCTGGGGACTGCGTTGTGCCTCAGTCTGCCGGGGGATTTAAGCTGCTTGCTGCTGGCTGTGATGCGTTTGGGTCAAAATTAGAGACAGGGTTTGGGTCCCCTTGGGGAGGGTCGGCTGCCGCTTTCCGTTGAGACTGCAGTTGGGGCCTCAGTTGCTGGGGGTACCCGCCCGCTTCTGTTGGGGCTGTAATGGATCTGGTCAACTTGGAGATTTGGAATTTTGGGCTGTTGGGGGGCTCGTGCTCACTGTCTTTACTGAGTCAGGGGGCCCCCCTTTAGTTGCGAGGGTTTCAGCAACTTACTGTTGGCGCTGGTGGATCTGGTCAACCTGGGGACAGGCTTAGGTCCGCTGGGGAGTCTTTGCTGCTCATCTGTCTTGATGAGACTACAGTCATGTATCAGTCTGCTGGTGAGTTTTAGCAGCTCACTGTTGGCTTTGATGGATCTGGTCAACTTGGAGACGGGTTTGGGTCTTCTGGGGAGTGTCTGCTACTTGTCTGTCTTGCTGAGATGGGCTTGGGACTGTTGAGAGATTTCAACAGCTTGGGAAGCAGCCATGGGCTGTATCACAGGAGTCTTTTGTCGAAATGCAGGGTTCCGTTTTTGAGGCAGGGGAAACGGTTGAAAGGGTTTTTTTTCATGGGATGGAAAAATTAATGGGTACGCCCCAATATAAGGTGGAAATGAAAATTGGGGGGTTTTGTTATAGCGAAATGTGAGGTCTGATTTTTTGCAAAAATGTCAAGAACATTAGGTCCAAGAGAGCTAGAACCCAATTTAAAACCTTATATGCTAAATTTGGAGAGAAACCTAATTTTATATTTGTAAAGATAATTAATTTGACCATTTGCTTTTAGATAAAGGCCACAGGCAGCGACTGAATTCCCAAAAAAATCCACTCAAAAAAAAAAATTATAGCAAAAATGTTTTAAATCACATGAATTCATTAGTTGGGCTGGGGGAAGGGCCCCACGGGGAATGGGAAAAAACCCCTAAGTGAGCTTGGTGGGCCCCTAGGCATGGGGACCAATGGGGAATGACGGCCCAAAACTGTTTTCAGGAGATAGGGAGAAGGAGAGGCAGAAAGGAAGAGACAAAAAGTAACAGTCAAGTGAGAAGTGAGTCATGTCGTAGTTTTGAATGGGCTCTAAGAATCAACTCCCTTGGGGACCCTAAGAAAACTTTTACTGGGGGCCCCCCAAGAATAACTCCAATGGTGGGTCCCGTTAGAATCCCCGGGGGGCCCCAAGAATCAACTCCCTGGTGGGCCCCAAAAAAACAACTCCACTGGTGGACCCCAAGAATAAACTCCATTGATGGACCCTAAGAATCAACTCCAATGATGGGCCCCAATAATCAATTTTATGTTGGGGCCCTAAGAATAGTTTCATGGGGTCCCCAAACAACCTCCCCAAAAAAATGGCCAGAGTTTTAATGAAAGAATGATGCGTGGGAAAAGCCCTAAATTTTCCCTAAGGTCTGCAGTGCTGCTAGGGGTCCATGCATGTGGCCTGCTGTGTGTAAAAGGGCCTTTGGGGTAAGGTTCAGGAAAAAAAAAAAAAACAAGACATAGAGTTTCTCAAAAGCCTTGTTAACCCGTTCAGTGTATTATGAATGTAAATCCTGGCCCAACCCTAATGACCCAAACTATCAGCACTATACCCTGTAAGTAGTACTTCTGCTGGATAACATCATGACATGTAGTCCTCTATGGACACCATCAAAGTGCCATACCAATAAAAGGGATTTGTCTCATCACAGTAAATTCTTTGTTTCTAGTGAGTTCTCCTTGAATGAATAATTTCTTATTGTTTCAAAGGAAAGAAGTCTTAAAATTTAACGCATGAAAAGGGCGCGCACGAAGCAGTGGAGGCTCTGTCGCGTGGTTTTTGATTTAAAACAAGGTTCAGGAGGTAGGAAGGAGTCGGGCACAGGAGAAGCACAAGATGCTCCTCAACACCAACATGAAGCTGGAGCAGGAAATCTCAGCGTACCGCAACTTGCTGGAGAGTGAAAAGGGCCGGTGAAAATATTTTAAAAATTTAAAAACCCTTTTCCTGCCTATAATAAAGTGGATAGAAGTAGATGATACCATATCCCATAGCATACCCCAAAGTCTTTAAAACCCATGAAATTAAAACCCCAAAACCCCCATCTCCCAGTTATGAATTTTTCCTGGGGATTGTCATATTTAAAAACTGGAGGGGGGAAACTAAATCACATTCAATTTTGGGGATCCCCCCGTAAAATTTTACCATGCTTAAACTAATCTGCGGGTGCAAAGTTATTGAGCAGGAGGAAAAAGCAGGACTGTTATTCTGGATTAGGGTCCAGTTTGAGGTCCCTTTTCAAAAAGGATTTGAAAACGAAAAAATTCTACTTTTGGGGCCCCGGAGGGACTTTTCAGGTTAAAAGGGTTTTCCCGAATTGAAAAACCCTTTTCCCAAAAAACCCGAGCTAAATTTTGGGCCCCCAATGCCCAAAAAGGAAAAAATTTTGGGCCCGCCAAAAAAAGGCCTTTTCAGGGCCCTCAAAAAAGTGAAAGGGAACAAAACCCCCGGCTAACCTATGCACCCCCCTTTGTACCCCTTAGTTTTCCCAAAAAGGGCTCTCGTATGGAGGAAACCCGGTTTTGTCCTGCCCTTTTTAAACCAACCCCGTGATTTTTGGGGAAACATGGGGGTAATTTTTTTTCCCATGTATTAAAAATTTCTACCAAAATTTCCACACAGATGTTCCCCTGGCCCATCACAGCAGGTGGATCTTTTTGGGGACAAAGTAAGAAAGGGGTACCCCCCGTATTCGGGGGGCTTTTTAAAAAGCTGTTTTTTTTGACCTGTTTTCCCAAAAATTTTGGGGCAATAAGTGTCGGCGAAAAAACTTTTTTAATTTCCCAAAGATTTGGGGTTCTGGGGGCGTTTTACACAAAATTTTATAGAAAAAAAACACAAATTTTCCGACCGGGTAAAGGTGGTGCCTGAGGGCCAAAACTTGGGTATTTGGTTACATGCCCTGTATTTTGGGGGAATGAAATTTGGGCAGGGGTTGGGACAGCCCAAGGGGAACCCGGGGGGGTAAAGGGGGGGTTTCCTGGCCAGACTTGTGGGGATTGGCTCTAAGTTTTTTTAAAAAACCCTGGTGGGGCCCGGAACCTTTTAGGGGTTGGGAACCAAAGCCCCCCAGACCAGGGGAAAGGTGGTTGCCGAGCCGGGCTTTGGTATTGGCTCTACACTGCCCGGGATGTTATGAGAAGCAGAAAGGGAAACAAGCCAAGGGGCCCCCCCGGGGACCCCCGGGGTAAAAGGTGGTGCCTGAGCCCGATTGTTTGGTTTTTTTAAAACCATTTTAAATGGGCGGCCCCTTTTCTGGCCGTTTGGGGATTGGTTCCTGCCAGAAGAACCCCGCCAGACCAGGGTAAAGGTGGTTTCCTGGCCAGACTTGTGGTTTTTGGCTTAACTTTCCCTTTTATGTTTTGAACCCGGGAGAAGAAAAAGCCAGGGCCAGGGTAAAGGTGGTGCCTGGAGGGCCGGTTGTGGTATTGGCTCTAACTGGGCCCGTATGTATGACTGCAGAAGAACAGGAACCCGGGTAAAGGGGGTGCCTGAGGCCCGACTTGTGGTAAAATTTGGGTCTACCCTTCCCTTTTTTATTGGGGGGAAATGGGCCCGGCCCGATTTTTATTGGGTTTCCCATTTAAAAACCCGGGCAATTTTACACGGGGCCTTAATATTAAAAGATTTAAACTGGTCTTTCAGCCCCAAATTTTATAAAATGTCGCCCTTTTTGATCAATTTTTTGCAAAGGAAACCTTTTTTTAAATTCGTAGGAAAATTTTGTAACAAAAACCAAAAAATGTTTCCCACAAAAACCCGAGCAAAAGAACAGGAAGTGTTGCCACAAAGACACAGAAATCAATAGTTGTAGGCTTCCCAAAAGTGGTTTAAAATGTGAGCTTTTTTTAAAAGGGTTTGGGTTTCCCAAACCCAATAGCGTTTGGGTTTGGGAAAACCCAAAAAACCCGGCCCAAAAATTTTCCCCCCAAAATTTGGGCCACTGTATGAAAAAATGTTTAGGTTAGGGGCTCACTCTTTTGCCCATAAATAAAACCCCATGGGCAAAAAATTTAGTTTTTTTGACCTAAAAAAGGTTCATACATGTGGCCCTTTATGCCTATAAAGGTTTTTGATTTTGAAGATTTATTACAAAAAATAACGCTACAATTTTCTTATTGGTTTTCTTCAGTACTGTATGACTTTATTTATTTTGTTTGGTTTATGGCACTAGGGAAAGGGAATTCCAAATCATCTTCAAGCAAGATAGGCTTTACCCAACCTTCAGGTTTAAAAGTCAGTGAGTTTTGATCACCCTTTGGTGTTTCCCCTTTTCTTTCTTTGGTTGTATGGGGGGGCCTTTGGAAATGGTTGACGATGCTCAAAGCAACTCCTCCCCAACACTTTATAGTTTCATATTTCGGGGTTTAAAAAAAAGGGAAAATGTTCCCTCAAGGTTTAACCAATGGTTAGGAAAGTTTTTGGATGAAGGGAGGGGGGAAAAAACCCAAAGGGGTTTTTAAGCTTTTTTTTCCTCTTCTGTGAAGACTTTTGGAAACCAAAGGCAAGAACCAATCTGCCTATACGGTATTTCTTCCTGTCCTAAATTGCTATTGATTGGATCTAGGGGGTTTTATACGGGGTAATAAGTTTTAATATTATTTAGTGTTAAATGGTTTCAAAAAATTTCTTGAAGCCCTTCCCGTTCTTATGTGACCCGGGTCCTCGGGGGGCTATTCCACAGAAACTAGTTCTTTTGGTGGGAAAAAAGGGGGTTTTTTTCTTCTGTAGACTGAATTTCCTTTTTTTCGCCAGATGAAAGGGCACCCCCTTTTTGTTTCTGGGGGGTTTTAAACAGAAATGCTTTTCCCTTTATTATTGAGGGGCCCCATTTTTATATTTGGATAACATGATAAGTTTACATTAAAATCAACATAAAAACTTCCTTTTAATCTCTCTAGGGGCCCTTTTTTTTTGAAATTTTTTACCAAATTTCTTTAAAATGTGTTTATTAGTCTTGGAGTTATAGCCAATTTTTCCAGGCATCCCCCAAAAGGGGGGATACCATGTTTTAGGGGGGGGCTTTCAGGAAAAGCAGGGCAGTCTCCTGTCAGACCCCTGTTAATTTTATAACAAAGGCCCTTTGTTTATGGTGAAAGGGTTTTAGGAATTTAGTAAAGGGCGGGGAGGCCCAGGTGTTCAGCTGTATGGGGCCCCTAAAATTTTACTTAGGGCCCCACTCTGACCTTGAAGTCGCTAAATGTATAATATTTTTTTTTTAATTTTTGGGGCCCTGTGGAAAAGAGTTAAAGGGGCTCAAGGAATCCCCCAGAAGAAAAAAAAACAAGCAATATTTAATGGAAATGTTGCAGAAGAGGGTGCGGAGGCCACAGGCACAGTGCAGTAAGTACTGGATCAATAACATTGGGAAAAAACGAAACATTTTGGACATTGGTGGAGGCCTCAATGTAAAATAAGCTGGAGGCATAAACTTCTTCAGTAAGTTTAGAAACAACTTGTCTTGGTGGCAGCAAAGTATCAGACATAAATAAAGACTATCACCAAATACATTGGTGTTTAAAGGGAATTTGTCATCAAAAAATTACTGATTGTTTAACTCACATTTTAATCTTAACACGTTTTTTAGGAATTTTTGGTTATGTTTTTTTTTTTTTTTCCAGATCACTTTCAGTATTTTTTATTGTTTCTTAAGTCCTGCAGTTTTCACTTTGGCCACTAAGCCTAATAATAGTCTGACCCTTCCTGTTCTGTAGAAGGAGATTTTCAGTGTCTGCTCATTATCAGTAAAAGCAGGGTCAAACTGAAAGGAGACACCAATGTGTATAGATAACACAGAATCCACCAGTCACAGGAGGAGATGTCACAGCTCTCCCTCTCACCTCCCTGCACAGTGATTTCTTCCCAGGTCACAGAGCATGACTAGAAAACTCTCCCATAGAAGTCTATGGGACAGAATCAGTCTTAAGGCTCCTATGTGCATGAAGCTGCTGTAAAGTATCTCTCTGACTGCTGTTAAAGCAGTGCAAGCAAGAATGTCTTCCCCACAATCATATATAGACGGCCGAATTGAGAAATCTACAATCATGAAATAAAAACGGTGGAGAAGAAAAGAATATAGATCAGGGTCTTAATTTAATAAGTAAAAAAAAAACTGGCGACAGATTCCCTTTAAATGTTGTTTCATTTCAGAGTTAAATCAGTTCTTATTTCCTGCGTGTTTACGCAAACTTTTCTAGTTACCAGCTCTCTCTGCTCCAGCAGTAGCCGATCTGGTGACGTCATTCCCTGCTGTGTCTTATCAGCTGGAGAGCTTCTAATTCTCTGATCTTATGTTTCTACTGAGAAAAATTTTAATCCTTAAAAGGGTTTTGCCACGAAGTGACTTCCTTACCTGTTATCTGCTCAAGACAGAAAATAAACAAATCATGCTGTGTCATGAACTGCTGCAGGAGGAGAGAGAGGGCGCCCGAGCAGAGGGAGTAAGCAAGGGAGCATCTGCAATGTTTATTTAGATAATTACATTAAAACTAGTGGATTCTCTATACAGCAGAAAGCCTCATACACTTCACATTTCTCCCCAGGCCCTTGCCAGCTCCTTCATGTTCCATGTCTTCAGAAAAGAAGTGCAAAAATGCAAGTGCGGTCAGATCAGCTCCTGGTTGTGTCTAATGTAAACTTTTAAGTAACTAAGGGCATGTAAAGAAAGCTGTAGCTCTCACAGGCTTCACTTTTTGAATACATAAAGGCGCCCCCCAATTCATTGTTCCGATTTACATACGTCCCTAGTTAAAAAACGGAGATTAGGGGGCGTGGTGAATTCAACACTGAGTCACGCCCCATGTTAAACCAAGTCCCACTGCCACAGCTGCACTGACAAAGGGCCGGCAGCAAAACAAAGAAAAAAAACTTTTTCCCCTGCATATCCCAAACAAAAAAAAATTAAAAATTGCTGGATTTAAATTTATAAATATACCCGTTCCGACATACAATTTCAAATTTAAAAAAAACCTACAGTCCCCTCCCGTTTTTAAACCGGGACTTGTATTTAGAAAAGTGATTAAATACCCCTTTTTGGGGGATCCCCCCGTCAACATTAAATCCCGGGGAAAACCCCTTTTAAGGGTTTCCACACGGACGTTTTTCAGCCCGTTCTCGGTTTTTAAAAAAGTCTGCAAACCGGTGAAAAACTTTTTGACGGACCTTAAAAGGGGAAATTTGACGCGGGGGCCCGAAAAACAAAAAATTTTCATTCTTCCATTTTGGTTTTCGGACGAAATATGAACATGTCTATGTGAGGTGGGAGAGCTTTTCTCCACAAACCGCGTCGAAAAGCTGACCCACCCCCGTGTGCACATAAAGTTAAACCGACCGGTATTTGTCCTGTGCCCTTTAAACGGCCCCTTTTGTACTGCTGGGGGCGCTTTGTACCATCTGTCGGCTGCAGAGAACTTATGTTGATTAATCAAGTTAACAGAAATACTCAGCAGTGTGCTTGGCAGATGTCTTCTCTCTCTTCCTAGAAACTTCCTTAAGACAAATACGCTTTAAATGTCACATTTATAGCCCAAAACCAGCTTTGACGTGTTTAAAATTTTCACAAACCCTGCTTATAATTTCTCTGTAATGACTCAACTAGAAATAGAAACTAGGGGAGCTGAAATTCGCAATTTCTGTAGACCCCAAAAAGTCTGCCACATGAAGTGGGAGGTGAAGAGGCTTTAAAAGGGGTTTTCTCACTACTTGTTATCTTTACCTTGTCCTGTTTTCTTGGTTTCACTTTGAATTTTTAGGGGGGTGTTTTCTGGGGTTTTTATAGGTGCGTTAAAGCCAGGTTTTGTAGCATTTGCAACCGTGCTGGAGCCTTCAGGAGAGATCAAAAATTTTGTAGCTATAAAAACCCTGTGCAGCCCACCAGGATAGTCAAACAGGGTTTAGCTATATTAACCTGATTAGCTGATGAGCCCATACAAGAAGGGATATCTAGGAAAAAAAGGGGGAGGAACTGTTTTAATGGACAATATTTTCAAAATGATTTTTTTTGAAAGATATTTAACATAAAAAGCCGCAATCCTTGTAGTGAGACAACCCCTTTAAGGAATTAAAACAGATACACATTAGATTGTCAGCCAGTCCCAATGAAATTACTTGGTTCAGATAACTTTGACTTCATACAGCACAAGCTAGTGACAGACATGCTGTTTCCAGCGCTGTGTCCCTTATTCTGTAAGATGCTGCAATTTCAGAGCATTTAACCCCTTAAGCCTGTAAAGTAGTTAATGACCAGCACATTTTTTAATTTTTGCTTCCTTGTGTTTCAACAGTCTTAACTCTTTTTTTTTTTCAATGACACAGTTGTTTGATGCCTTGTTTTATTCGGGACAAGTTGTACTTTTGGGGGGAATAGTTTAAGTTCTCTTATAAATTATTGTAAAATTAGTTTTCAGGTCGTCTATATATGATTTTAAGATGATTTACAATAAAGCTGCAAGCATATTCTACTTTTTAATCTAAATTTCGGTGGCGGGAACCTTCATTCAAATTTTGCATCCAGACAGCCATAACAAATTCTACATTTATCAACCAAGGAAAATCCCAATAAATACCTTTGCAGACTTATTACTCTGCAACAAGCAGTAAAGCAACATTCTAATAGTTCATTGCCATCGCAGTTACCCTGTTTCCCCAAAAATAAGACATTCCCCGAAAATAAGACCTAGTACATTTTTTTATGCAATTCAGAGTTTGGCTGCCCATGCTGATGTTTATGATAAAATCACTACAGTATATTAATACAGGTTGATTTTTTTTTCAACAATAAATGTGAATTCTTCTCATGGAAAAATAAGATATCCCCTAAAAATAAGTCTTAGCTCGTCTTTAGGAGCAAAAATTAATATAAGACACTGTCTTATTTTTGGAGAAACGGTATAACCATTCCTGAAGGTGACAGTAGACATCTATGGAGTCTGTTTTATCTGATATGGTATCACATACTTGTATTCCTTATCTACTTTGCAGGACAGAGAAAGTGGACGAAATGATCAGACAGTGGGAAGGTTCCTTCTTCAAGGACAATCCTAAACTGAGGAAGAAATCAGTGTCCTTAAGATTTGACCTGCACCTGGCAGCTGCAGATGAGGCATGTTCCCAAACCAAAAAGGACAATCCACCTGACATAGAGGTTCGGTTAATCATGAGACGCTCGTGTAGCATACCTAGCATGAGTCCTTGACCTCACTACTCTCAATTCAAAGAAAAAAATGGCGGACAGCTAAGATGATAATGGGTCGTGTTGGATCTAGGAGGAAAAATGAATACACATTCTTCATGCAAGTTTTGCAGGTTCATATAATTTGTATGTATATTTGCTGATATTTATTTTTGCTGTTCCATCCCTATATAAGTCATCTAGATTTTTTCTGCATGTTTCAAGCCAGCTGGAGGTGTAAAAGGTAGCGTCTTGAAATATATATTTTAATAATTTGTTTGCCCGTTGCTCTAATCTACTTCAGTTGCTCCAAGATCATCTTTCGGTCTTTTGCCTCAAACTTGTCCATCACTATTATAGGGCTCATTAGATTCGGCAAAATGCATTTCAAGGAATTGTCCAATATTGGATAGCTTCATTTCAATTGACTTTCAAGAACATTAGGACCCTATGACCTTATGAGTAAGAAGTAGCCATTTCAACTACATCTTTGAAAGTTGATTACTGTAATCTTTGGGCCAGTGACACAGCAAATAACTTTTGGCCCATTGGACTATTGGGCCCCATTCCACAATGACCACCTAATGCAGAAAGTAAGTTGAAGAAAAGGAAAGGTTATGATTATTATGCCTCTGTCATCCACATTTGTAACTATCTTTTACCTCTGTGACTCTTTTTAACCAGTGGATAGGGGCCACATCATCTGTTGGATCCCATAGCACTTGCTATAGCTGCTACCATAGTGGTTTCATGCATGCTTTATGTCCAATGTCCACTGATGTTTATCCATAGTATTTGATTACTTATAATATGTGATGTAACATTTTTTACTTATATGTGATGTACCAGCTTCTGAGTTTATGGTGTGGAAATCAGCTGTTCCCCATGTCTAGGCCTGGCTTTTCTACCCCTGGGGTCCAGCCATTTTCACAAAGAAGATAAGTTTTTACCCTGACATCCTCTTGGCACTAAGATGAATGGCCATGGAATATCAATGGGGTTTTGCCACTCTGCAAAATCCCTTCTGAGGGCAGCCTGTAGCTTGCTATGAGCGGACCTTAGAAAGCGTGGAGATGGCCATGTTTGCCCAGTTCTCCTTGTTCCCTCCTATGGGAGTTCTGTATGAAGATAAGCAAGTGTGCTCTGGTTTGTTCAGAACTCCCATAGACAAGAATGAGGGAGATCTTGACAAGGGCGTCCATCTTCCCATTCTACTAGGCCAGCTCATATCAAGCCACAGGCTGCCCTCAGAAGGAATTTTACAGTGGCAAAACCCCTTTCATAGGTGTCCTCTATAGACAAGTCCAGAAGTCAATGATTGCAAAAATATTCAAAAGCCTCCATTGACATAGAGCTAAAGTCAATGCGATCAGTCAGGCCTTGTGGTGTCTTTCTTTTTTTTTTACTTTTTCTGTTCCTATGATGTATCAGATAAACAAAATTGATGAATAGGTGTGAACAGAGCTTTAGGTATTTGATTTCTTCAAAAACAACTTTTCAAAAAACATCTTCGAGCTATGCAATATCATCTGAGGCAGACTTTAGAACGGTACTTTTTCAATCATCATTTCTCTCAGGAGGGAAAACAATAAATTACGTTTGCTATGCAACCTTTATTTTATGTAGGGAAAAAATAAGAAGGCAATAAAATTCTTTTCGACAGCTTTACATATTATAGATATTGAAGATAATTTCCTGTAGCGATGAGAATCCCTGGCAATGGTAGTAAAAGTGCTAGTGGTGGTCCATGTCAATACAGGGTATTACAGGGTAACGTTTCAGAAAAGTGTGATGGATAACAAAACGCCAGATAATGAGGGAGAAAAAAAGTACTGTACAGTATAATGCTATAATAAGACATGAAGATCATTGTAAGCAGAATACGGTCAAATATGATTTATGGCACCAACTCAAGCAGCCGCAGTGTATAAGGGACGGTTACACTCACGGATATTGAAAGTGAAGTGATGGATCTATGAAGCGAAACGACGGGTAACTAGGTTTTTTTGCAACATTGATGGTGATGTAACTGAATGATGGATACAGAAGCCATGGATAACGGGGTATTACTGTATATGCCCCTGATGTAGGACTGTGCTTCTTTAAATCAGTTGTCCAATTGAATAAAACTATGTTTAAATGGGGTCAGGTTGGGTAAAAAGAAACAACAAAAAAATACCTACCTCCCGCTCCCCCGTAACTGCTGCTTCAGAGCTCCCGGCATTCCACTTCTCTTCTCTTTTGGGTTCTTGTCCCGACACATAGGAGAGACCCGAGCTCCAGTTACTCACTATGGAGTGTGAGCCTCTTCTGAGTGTCGGGATGGGAACCCAGATGTAAAGAAGAGCATCATTTTATTTCCTTTTTGCCCAACCTGGTACCATTTAAATACAATTTTATTTAAGTGGACAACCCCTTTAAACTTATTAGAAAACTAGTTCTGAGAGTCCACTGTACTTCAGTACAAAACATATATACATCCACTTTTAATTTCATTGTAACATATTAGGATATATCATCAATACGAAATCTACTCTTTATAAATGGATGGTAGCAATGAGTGATCTAAATGGAGTTATCGTCTGTTAAAGTTTAGGGTCATGTAGTAAAAGGTAACAATTATTGTGAATCCAACAACAGATCAATGTTATAAGTGCTATAAATAATGCCCTGAGTAAATAAATATGGATGGAGCCACCATAATAGTAAGATGGTCCCCTAATTCCTCTGTAAATATGGATGGTGCGACAACAATAGTAAGATAATGGTCCTCTATTTCTTCTGTAAATATGGATGACGCCACCTCAATAGTAAGATGGTCCTCTCATTTCTCTGTAAATATGGATGGTGCCACAACGATAGTAAGATAATGGTCCTCTAATTCTTCTGTAAATATGGATGGTGCCAAAACAATAGTAAGATAATAAGGATATATCCTCAACGAAAAATCTACTCATTATAAATGGATGGTAGCAATGTGTGGTCTACTGTCACCGCAATAGTAAGAAGGTCCTCTAATTTTTCTGAAAATGTGGTGGGTGGCACAATGATTGTAAGATAATGGTCCTCTAATTCTTCTGTAGATATGGATGGAGCCACCACAAAAGTAAGATGGTTCTTTAATTTTTCTGTAATTATGTGGGTGCCACAACAATAGTAACATATTGGTCCGTTAATTCTGTATATATGGATGGCGCCACTACAATAGTAAGATAATGGTCCTCTAATTCTATAAATAGGGATGGCGCCACAACAACAGCAAGAAAATAGTACTCTAATTCTTCTGTAAACATGGATGGCACCACCACAATAATAAAATGGTCCGCTAATTTCTCTGTAAATATGTTGGGTGACACAACAATAGTAAGATAATGGGCCTCTAATTTTCTGTAAATATGGATGGCGCCACCGCAATAGTAAGATGGTCCTCTAATTTTTCTATAAATATGGTGGGTGCCACAATGATTGTAAGATAATGGTCCTCTAATGCTTCTGTGGATATGGATGGAGCCCCCCACAAAAGTAAGATGGTCTTCTGATTTTTCTGTAAATATGGATGGTGCCACAATGAGTGTAAGAAGACGGTCTTCCAATTCTTCATATTTTAACATACTGACACACACAAAAACAGACTAAAAACAAGTTCCTCCACCAATCTTTCAGTAGCCAGTCCAATATCTCTGAATTAGTCTTCAAAGAAGATCTGGAAATGGCGAAAAATGTAGTGTTCAAATCCACTTGCTTCACTGGATCTATAAGAAAGTTATAGACAAAAGAGTAAGAAAGGGTGGTGCAGTAAAATCAATGCCATGAGGAATGCTCATCTCTTTCCATGCCCAACCCATGGATTCGCTGATAGCAGCTTCTTCAAGGGCATGCTTGAAGACAAGTTCAAAGACAAATTGGAGATATTGGTGGAGGAACTTGTTCTTGGTCCGTTTTTCATGTTGTAGCCTCCAATAACAAAGTATGTAAGTGTTATAATATTTCTAGTAACAAACAATGAATCATTACATTAAAGATCTAGTGATAGCTGCATGCTGGTTACTACTCCGGAAACCCATGTTTCCGCAGAGACCAGAGTAGTCACTTACTATTCTACAGGACCTCTAATAGAGTGTTTTAATGATTTGTCACCAGCACTTCTGCCCTTAGATTTCTTCCTAAAAAAAATGGTCTCCAGCGTTGAATCCAGTTTGGCAGAGACTTTGTCTCCATGCCAGTGGTTTCCTTTAAAGGCCTGTTCTCCCCTTGCTATTTCACAGATCCTGCTCTTAACAGCCAGCTTCAGGCTCCCCCTTCCTGTTTTAGGCAGTGGGCAGTTCTACAGCAGTGACTGACAGTTCATCTCTGCTATTCCTAGATGAGCCTTTGAGAGGGCCATTGGTGATAGAGAAGTATTAACAGAAGGGCACAAGGCTACAGAGCTCTAAAGGGTTAAAGTTTGCCAGTGAGAAACATAAACAAGCTCCTGTGCTGCTGATAAGACACAGGAGAGAGTGACGTCCCAGCCAGATTTGCTAGAGCAGAGAGAGGTGGTCAGCAGCCTAGGAAACATTCTATAAGCAAGCAGAAGATAAGAACTGCTCTAATTCTGAAAGGAAGCAAAATCAGAACAGCAATGTATCTGGTAATGATCTTTATTTACCTTTACCTAAAGCTAATCAATGAAATGGGAATACCCGCTTAAATATCCCCTGTCCTGTTGCAATCACCTGATCTCTTAAAGGGGTTTTATCACTACAGACTTTGATGGCATACCACTGAGATGTCCCACCTCTGGGACCCGCATCCATCTCCAGAACAAGTCCCGAAACCTCTCCGTTTTGAATGGAGAGGTGGTCAGAACTCTCCTACTAAAATCAGTTCAAAACTGAGATTTGGTGGTTCATTCTTGAGATATGTGTGAGTCCCAAAGTTGGGACCCACACTTTACAGACATTCATGGCATAACCTACACCTGCTGCTTCCAGACCCCTTATCAGACGTTAAAATTTAACACCATCTGCTTAGGAATAGAGGTCCAGTTGCACCAAAAATGTCAGGTTCTATCAGCTATTGTCTAATGTGCATGGGGGCATTTACTATCTGGTCATGCAATCCATTTATATACCACTGCTTTACAGCTAACATTAAAGGGACTGTCTCACTACATTGATTCATCTTACCTTAGTTCTGTTTTCTTGGTTTCACTTTGAATCCAATTTACTGGCTTCCACTAGGCTGCAGTAGAGGCCAGGTCTGTAGCTATAGCAACCAGCAGTGGCAGCCTATCAGGAGAGATCAAACAGGTCTGTGGCTATAGCGACCTGAGGAGCTGATGCAGCCCATACAAGATGGGATATCTAGGAATAGGTAGGACACTGTTAAGTGACTTGTTTTTGCAAGATCTTTAACATAAAAATCAATCCTTGTAGTGAGACAACCCCTATAAATAACACATCTACAGTATATACTGTTTGTGGACTTTGTATCATATTGTATTACTTTTTATCTTCAAGCATCTGGTTTTATATTGTGTTTAGGTACTGACATCTAACCTGAGCCCTCTATGCATTGACTTTCTTTTGAGCTTGCTATTAGATTGTGCACAGCAAGAAGAAGGGCTGCAGTATAAAGCATGGGGGAGGGATAGAGCAGAAGTTCAAGAGACAGAAGGTGGATTCAGACTAGCTCAGACAGTGAAGCTAAGCTAGAGTGACTGATTATAGTTATGACCTAATTAAAACGCAGTCAACAATTATGATAGTGACTTACATAGAGCTTCACAGTCTACAATGGAGCTTCTGTTCCTCATAAAAGCCTTGATATGATTGTAAAACAATGAGGTATCATTTTATTTACTGCTGATGATTAATTTGATGCTAATTAAACAATTAACTGTGACATCAATTATAAATGCATCTACTATATTTACATTATATGTACAATTCATTTTGCTGCCCTGTCGGATTATGACACTCAGATTTTTAATTTATTAACCACGCAGCTTGATCCGTTTGTATCCTGGATGCATTTTAGTGCCGCCCATAAAACCCTTAACATTTATGGAGAATTTATAGTTATAATTTTATAGCATTTTTTCCTTAGGGCATGTCCCCACTGCACGGGTTTTCGGCCGGTTTTTCAGGCGGTTTGCGGTTTTGCAGACCGCCTGAAAAACCGTCCGAAAATGAGCAGAACGGGCTCCTATAGAAAACCCGTGCAGCAGTCCCCACTGCACAGGTTTTCCACCCGGCGGTTTTTCTGCCTGCAGGCCGCCTGAGAAACGTTGATCATGCACATTCTTCCGTTCGGTTTTCGGATGGAATATGAACATATCAATGTGAAGGGGGAGACGTGGGGACGGCCGCAAAACAGGACAAATACCAGTCGCATAAACCGACCGGTATTTGGGGATGTGCCCTTAATGGAGTTGGCTCACTACAGGTTTTCAGCCTACCTCAGTGTGTCTGGCACCATAGGATTTTTTAATTCAGGGGCGTGCTTCTTGTCTGCCTCTTATCCTCCCCCTTCCCTCCTCCCCTCAGCACACAGACAGCTCTCCTCCTCTAACTGCAGTAACTTCTATACAGCAGGGGGAGGGCGAGGGGGTTTGCTGCCAGAGTTAACCCTGTGTGTGCCTGCCTAGATCTGCTGCTAACTGCTGGATCAGCTGCACTGTGCTGCTGTGGCTGAGCTCTTGCTGCTCCTTTCCACAGAGTCAAGAGACAGCAGGGAGAGGGCTGATCTATGAGTGGCTATGGAGCCAGAGGTCTGTGAAGCAGTGTATGCTAACAGCAGAGCAGGGGGGGGATGTAAAGGTTCCTATATCCCCTGTTCAGCATACAAATCTCCACGGACATCTCAAGCAACAACAAAACACAAACACTGTCCTCCCATGAGAACAGACACAGTGCAGCTGTGAAGTGTGTTACTATAATCACGATGTGTCACTAATACAGCAGAGCAGGGAGGGATATGAACCGTTCACATGCCCCCCGAGCTGTTCTACTAGTATAGTCAAAGCTCCACAGACACATCGTGATTATAGTAACACACTTCACTGCTGTCACATTGTACTGACCACAGATCAGCCTGACCTCTGCTCTCCTCAATCTGTGTAGAGAGCAGGAGGGAGCAGGCACACACAGGGTTAATCCAGGCAGCACAGCTACTCAGACACAGAAGCCAGAGCCCTCCCTCTCCCTTCCCTACAGAAGCATCACAAGTGCCCTCATACTGTACAGGAGGAGCTCTGTGCTCCGACCTGTATTGAGAAGCTGATGAGTCACCAGCACTGACAGCCAGTGAGAGAAAAATCAACAGGTCGGTGGCTATAGTGATTTGAGGAGCTGATGCACTCCTACTACCAGGGATAACTCAAAATCAGTAGGTCATTGGTAATGAACATATATTGCAAAGCTGCTTGTTTTTTTAAAGATCTTTTAATTAAAACCCAATCATTGTAGCGAGACAACCCCTTTAATATATTCAAAGTAACATTTCCTACATCTAGGAATTTCTTCAGGGAAGTTATATATAATTACATACATTACACTGGGGAACAAAACAAGATTCTTTTGTTGGTGCCTAGAAATGTTGGCCTTATTCTGGGTATTAGAGCTGCTGAATCCAAAAATCCCATCCATTTCGTTCTAGCAGCTCTAATTTCTGAGATGTTAATTACATGATTCGTCATTGTTCTTGTGATTCACTGAGTTATAAATATGGAGAGCAGATGAATAGAATTGAATTTGCTCTTGTACATTCATGTTTTTGTTTGCTTGTGTTCTTTAAGGTTATAAAATTTATGGAACACATGTCCGAATATTGGCGTCACCGTAGCAGTTTTTAGGCGCATTTAATCAGTGTAAACTGCGCCTGCAAGTACGATCCTTTCAAAAATCTGGCGTCTAGTATACCTTGCATAGTAAGTTTAAAGCGCCTAAAACAGCGCATTGCGCAATCGAGGCGCGTATTGTATCATTGCTAGTGTATGTAATGCGCCTATCAAGACCCATTGCGTAACAAAGGCACATAAGGTATCCAGAGGCGTAACTTGAAGCTCCGGGGCCCTAGTGCAAAAACTGAAATGGGCCCCCCAGTTACAATGTGCTACTTACAATGCTGGTGTCTCCTTATGTGGCAGGAGGGCTTTTGGGCCCCTCAGGCTGCAGGGCCCGGTAGCGACTGCTACCTCTGCACCCCCTGTAGCTACGCCCTTGAACGTATCATTGCTAGTGTATGTAATGTGCCTTGATAAGCGCATTGCGTTATAGAGTCGCACAGTGTATCATTGCTACTATATTTAATGAGCCCGGCGTATAATGTACCTAGTTTTGGTATATTACAGTTCATTTATATCAAGAATATGGCGTCAAAATTTTTTTGGGGCACAAAGTACACCCAAACTATGGCGCATTCATATTGGGACATGTCGACCTATATCTTTTCTGTTTCACATGAATTTCCAACAATTCTTTAGTACAATATTGAGTGACCACTACTTTCAGCAGCAGATACGTGGTAAGATGGCAAAGCCAGATCTCCAAAATTAGAGGTGATGGGAGAAAATGGGTGTCATTTTCAGAATCAGCACCCCAAACTTACTCAAAAACGGTGCCAACTTTTAAGGCATCAAAATTAGTGCTCCCCAGTGTTGTTCTTCATCTTAATACATGCATAATTATATTGTTAATGTGTTTTTATTTCATTTTGTTGCATTGAAATAACATAATCTACAAGTGTAATATTCAGGATTTCCTCAAGGGTTGGTGGGTGGATTTACAGGTCATTAAAGGGGTATTTCCACCATACACATTGAGGGTATGCCCTCAATGTGTGATAGACGCAGGTCCCACCTCTGGAACCAGCAGATATGCCATCAGTGTGTATGGTGGGACTTCACCTTTAAAGGAATAGTATAGTCAAAACTGATAGGGCAAGTCCTGTGATCAAGGTGCATGAGAAAGATTCGTTCTTATTCATACAACTTCTGTGGTTATGCAACAGGCAGAAAATTAGCTTTGGAATGTCCCTTTAAAGATGACCTGTGACGTCTCCTGATATATTTGTCTTAGTAAATCCTTGTGTCCTCTGTTGGGTATGTTAACACGGTATATTTTGGTGCGTATTTTGTGCCGAAATATGCCCAAAACAATGTTCTAAACATTCTCATAAACTACAATGTAAAATAAGTGCCATCACTCACACGACACATATTTTTCGGTGCGCCTGAAAAGAATTGATGTCACATATATGCTTGAAATATTTCCGGGTATATATGTGACACTAAATAGAAAAGTATAGATATAGATATAAAAGTACAGATATCTGCCCCAGGTTAGTACCTCACTGTACTGTAGAGAAACGCTATAGACCACCAATCACTGCATGCACCTCACTAATACATGTAAGAGCAGTACAGGACATGTAGTACAGCACTGTACTGTAGAGTGGTGCTATAGACCACCAATCACTGCATGCACCTCACTAATACATGTAAGAGCACTGCAGGACATGTAGTACCGCACTGTACTGTAGAGAGACGCTACTCGACCACCAATCCCTGTATGCACCCCACTAATACATATAAGAGCATGACAGGACATGTAGTACCGCACTGTACTGTAGAGAGACGCTACTAGACCACCAATCACTGTATGCACCTCACTAATACATATAAGAGCAGTACAGGACATGTAGTACTGCACTGTACTGTAGAGAGGCGCTACTAGACCCCCAATCACTTATGCATCACTAATATACATGTAAGAGCAGTACGGGACATGTAGTACTGCACTGTACTGTAGAGAGGCGCTATAGACTGCCAATCACTCCATGCATTGCACTAATACAGAGGTTTTACAAGTAAAATGTTCCTGATAATTGGTTGGAGCTTCCATCAATCACATGAGCCACAGATCAGCAATGTGGGGGACATTGTATGGTGAGCGTGTTTTATACAATGTCCCAGAACAGACCATTTTATGGTGAAAATATTGTATCTCAAGGCCACTGTAACTTGTGGGACCACCATACAGGAATCAGGACTGTAGGTGCTATGGGTATGTTCTGCTTGGTTATGTTCACTAACAAGGGAAAACTATCTTTCCAGCATCAAAGGTCTTGGTAGAACTTCTGATATCAAGACTTCAGAGAAAGAGGGAGATCAGGTAAATTCAAGGTAGGATTGAGGAGATTAGGAGGTCAAATCGTCAACCAAAACTGAGCTATGATTTAATTACCTTTAAATGGTCCACAAACTGGTCCACGTACTGTGCCAAAAGTTGGCTTGGTCTAGAGAGAGCCAAGGCAGAGAAGATCCCCTGCTATTGGTCTTGGTTAACTGGGATGTTTTCTACAGTGGTTTTATCATAGCAGAAGATAAGGAAATCAAAAGAAGGACCTTCACTTTGCATGCAATGGGTGTATTACATAAAACATACATTTCTGACACTGAAAATGTTCGTTTTGCCATTGCAATTCATTATGCAATAGCTAATTGCTGACTAGTACTGTGCTAATATATGTATGCAGGCTATATAATGCACCGAGTCCTCATCTAATCAAGGGCTGCTTCTTAGCTTTGCCTTTTAGCAATATCTGGCTTACTGAATGTAAACGCCTTGATGATTGTGTTCATTGTATTAATGTATGGCTTTCCAGGTAGTTGTACTAATCTAGTTGTCTGTGTACAAGTAATACATGGTGACAATGGGGGCATCATTGTTAAAAAAAAAAAATTATTAAATGGATTATTATGGACATGAGGTGATGACAATGAGCGATTTTAAATAAACTTGCTGGTTTTTCATCAATAAGAGTCTAAGTCTGAAATACCTTGAATGGGAATTGTAGAGCGGTGATGTCATGTGGTCCGTCACAATGGACGGGCGCCAAGGAGATGGAACACCACACCATAAGAAAGATCCAGGCTTCTTCTCATCATTGTTCTCAGCAGCCCTTTAAGTCAAGATGTCAGCTGAGCAAAGCCCTGACCAGACGGGTAGTGAAGCCACCAGGAGGGAAGAGGAGAACGTACAGACTGATGACATTAAGTGTATGGTATCCAAAAAAGACAAATATTGCTCCAAAAATGTGAAGTGAATGGCTCAGGTGCACTCTACCATGGCTGTAACACAAATGCACAGAAACGAACTAGCAGCACTCTGCAGACGCCAAGAGACGGGTGACACTGAGTATATGGATTATTTCAAAGTACGTCTAATATATCTGAAAATCTGAGGCTCTTAGCGCGCATTTTTTATCAAAACTGAGGGCCCATCTGCTAACGGCAAGGTGGCCTTAGTTTGGATGGGGATCTACTCTACACATACTTACCTCTCCCAGTGCCTTCCCAGGCCTCCATACTTTTCAGGGCACCAGTTGTAACCTGTTCTGAGTAAAAACAGCTTAAATGGATGCATGAGGGGAACAAAAATGTGTGCTCAGAGCCTCAGATATATTTCCATGTATACTAGAGGTAGCAATAATGCACTGCAAAATAATTCATATATTTTGTGTCTGCAGAGTGCTGCTGGCTCTTTTCTAAGTGTGTGGGTATTAACAGATTATGAGGTTTTCTGAGCACAGCCTGGGATTATGCATGTGCACATACATCAAGTCACCCTTAGGCTATGTTCACACTGCGTAATTGCGAGGCGTACAGTACACCCCGCAATTACGCCAGGTGTTTGGGAGCCGCGCTGATCGGCGCGTACTCCCACGACGCGGGGAGGCCCGGCAACATGACGGCCCCATAGACTGTCATTACTCGTGGCGCGTATTTGCCGCAAGTAATTGACATATCACTTTATCTCCCCGCGCGTATAATACAATTGTATTGTGCGAGCGGAGAGAGGAGGCGTAATCCATAGTTCTCTATGAGAACTACAGATTACCGTAATTTCGGCAAACATCTCGCTCGTATTAGAGCGCAAATACGATGCGAAATGCGCACCGAAATTTGACCGTGTGAACAGAGCATTAGGTTCAGTGCTTTGTGCGGCTCCAGGGGCTTAGCTTATGTTCACATGGGGACTCTGCATGCAATCTGCGTCAAAACAAAGACTTGTGGATCCAATGCAGATTTTTAGTGCCCCAATGGTTCCAGTGGGAAAATATGAGTAGATTTGAAGAGAAAACTCCTGAAGAAGTGACCTGCTCAATATTCCACGTGAAACCAGCATGTGGAAAAATATGCGTAAAAGAGAAAATAACAGAAATTCCCATTTAAATCAATAGGACACGGATTGCATGCAGATTTCACACATAAAAATACGTCATCTGAACACATCCTTACATTGACTTGAGAAGATATTGGCAAAAGTAGAAAGGTCTCCCTACTTTTCAGGGCATATGGGTATGTTCACACGGCGTCTTTTTGGGACACATTTTGGGGCATATTTGGTCATAATTTCGGCAAGATACGGCAAGATACTAGCCAAAGCAATGCACAATACAGTTTCCATAGATTTCAATGCAAAATATCAAGCGTCAATCACACGCCACATATTTTATGATTGCAACTTTGCAGGCATCTACAAAGAAGTGACATGTCACTTCTTTACAGGTGTATACGCCGCATGGTGGTTTAAAGTTTCGGAGGCGGGAAACTGCCTCGGGGCATTTACGCAGCATATTAGCTATGAAATTACGGGTGTCTGAACATACCCTAATGGTTCCAGATATACACTGTTCTGATTAAAAACAGATTGAATGAATGGGTGGAGTGCACCACCAAATGAAGGCACAGTCATTTATGACAGCCTAAGGCTATGTTCACACCTACATTAGTTTTCAGTTACAAAATAGTGAAGTATTCTACAGTACCCAAAATATATACAGCTGAAACCAAAAGTTTACATACACTATATAAAAAGACACATCTGCATGTTTTTCGCAATATCTGACATGAAATCAGAATAAACCTTTCCCATTTTAGGTCAATTAGGAACCAAAATTATTTATATTTCTAATCAGAACAGAGTATATCTGGGACTCTTAGGCTATGTTCAGACGTATGTTTACACATATATCTAGCAGAAACTTGAATGATGCATTAGCAATGGAGTATAGAAAACAGATCCATCAAACAGGTCATAACTGACCGTGAAGGATCATAACAGAACCAAGTTTCCAAATTTGTCATGGCTCTTAAGAAAAATCATTAAACCTGTGTGAACAGAGCCTTCAATTATTTTTGTACCCTCTCCTGTGTTTGGCTTAAAATACTTTATCAAAAATTGAATGCAAGAATCCTGCACTTTTTGTGGGAACACGTATGATTTTTGGTGCCCAAACGTCAATTTTTTTGCACGCATTAGTAGTGTAGAATGCGCCTGAATCTATGAACCTGTTCTTCTGCAGGGCATAGATTGAGCGTTTTCTAGCTACAAAGTGACAGTTCTGGCTCAGGTAAACCACTTTTACAGTGCTCTACCTGTTCCAGCAGTAAAGTGCCTGGATTTGCGCCTGGATACTGAAGCTATAAATCTATAGCTTCGTACGGTTGTAGTGCCTCCAGCGCGCCCCCCGATCTCAGGTGCATTACAAAGTGCTGCGGGTGCTCTGGAATGCGCCTGATATTGGAGTGCACCTGGTTACAAATAGAGCGAACGGAGCTGCACTAGTTTTCGGGATGAAAAAACGCCAGAGTTCTGGCGCAGCCCTGTTTATACATGTCGCCCGGGTTTCCTTCTTTCGTCACAGGTATCTGTTGGGATACCTTGAAATAAGTATCCAGAGGGATACCGTCATATAGGCGTTATGTACCAGCATGGTAGCTCCTGCTTTTGGCTATGTTCACACGGGGTAATTTCGTCGCGCATTTCGCGGTGTATTTTTTGCTCTAATATGGGCAAGATGTGCGCCGAAATTACGGTAATCCACAGTTCTCACAGAGAACTATGGATTACGCCTCCTCTCCCCACTCGTACAATGCGATCGTATTGTACACACGGGGAGATAAGTAACATGTGAATTACTTGCAGCGAATACGCGCCGCGAGTAATGACAGCCTATGGGGCCGGCGGGCTTACCGCCCCCTCCCCATGTCGCGGGAGTACGCACCGATCAGCGCGACTCCCAAACACCCGGCATAATTGTGGGGCATACTGTACGCCTCGCAATTACGCCGTGTGAACATGGCCTTTGTATCTGGTACATAAAATGTATACAAATTGAAACTAGAGCAATCATAGTAAAAAAGAGATCATGTTCGGTCTACTGTTTCCTATGGCCCTGCCAAGATGTCTGTCAGGATACTTCTAGCAAGGTATCCCAACAGATAGTGTGACAGAGGTGAAGTGAATGGGGCTGTAGTCAGGGACATGACTTAAAGGGGTTGTCTCACTACAAGGATTGCTTTTTATGTTAAAGATCTTGAAAAAAACAAGTCCCTTTGAAAATTATGTCAAAAACATTGTCCTACCTTTATTCCTATTTTATCCCCTCTTAAAAGGGCTGCATCAGTCCTAAAGGTAAACTATAGCTAAAAGGGGGTTTCCCTCTCTCCTGATAGGCTCCCAAATAAATGGTCGTTTAGCAACAGACCTGGGCTTCTACTGCACCCAAAGTAAAACCATTTTAAACCCCCCCCAAAAATTAAAAATAAAACCCGGGAAAAACAAAAAACTGAGGTAAGAGGGAATTTTTGTAATAAGAAAACCCCCTTTAAAAATTTCCCATAGGGCCCCCATAAAAAATTTAAAATCCCCACCCCCCCGTCTAGTAACAGGAAACTAAAACAGCAGCATAATAGCAAAAATTTTGAAGGTTTTTTAAAAGGGCCCACCAAAGAGTGGAAACCCCAAAACCCTTGCCGGGTTAGCAAAAATCCATAAAACTTTTTTATTCCCTACAAAAAGATGCAATGTCCTTGCCCTAAAAGACCCCCCTTAAAACCCTTGTCCCTTTAAAAAGAAAAAGAAAAATTTTTATACTTTTGGGGGCCAGGGTGGGCAAATAAAAAGGGCCCTTACCCTTTGAAACTCCGCCCCCCGCTGCCTAGACCCTTCTCCAGGATCTACTCCTTTTAAAATTTTCCCAAAGGTTCTTTTTCCAGAATTTAAGGAGAACTTGCGCCCATTGTAATTGAAATGAATTTGTAAGTTTTCCTCTAGGGTGGGGAATGGGGAACCCGGGGAATCAAGAGGAGCAGTCGCCATGCCCCCTGTGCAGCCCCTTTTCCCCTGGGGACCATCTAAACCCACCATGTTTTCCCCCAATACAAAACTCTGAGACATAGATTGGATGTTTTGCCACGGGCAGCCTTTTTAAAAACCATAACCTTTTAATAAAACCCCAAACAAAAGAAAACAAATGATTATAGCCCCCCCATACCCATTCAAACCCACTCTTTAACCCTTTTTCAAAAACAAAACACTTGGGGCGGGAGGCCCTTTGGAGTTCCCAAAACCCCCGACCAACCTGGGCCCATTCTCCAAACAGTGGGCTTCCCCCAGCCATCACACCAACCCCCAAGGGCACCAAAACCCCCTCAGGTGGCTCACCACTGTCCCCTGCCCCCCAAAGGGACCATGCCCTGGGGAGCCCAAACCCTTTCGCCAACCGGTCAATTCCAATTAGGAGCAACCCCGGAAAACCTGACTCCCCCCCCAATTTTCCCCTGACTCCAAGGACCCCCACCCCCGCCGCCATTCGACCCCGCCCAACCCTTTAAAGTAACTCCCCCTAAAAAAAGCACTAAAACCTTCCCAAAAACCCAGCCCCCTCTCGCCACAAAAAAAGGGAGGGAGGGAGGGGGGGATCCTCAATTTCTCTCTGCCCCGGATTTTTTTTCCGCGCGGCGGGGGGGTTGGGGGTTTATATATCCCCCCCCTCCCCCACGCGCGTCCCCCGGGCCCGCACGTCACGCCCCCAAACGCTGTAGCCCGCGACACGCGTTTGTGCCCCTTTTGCGCCAACTTTCCCTTACTTCTCCCAAGGAGCCCCCGCCCCGGGTCATTTTGGGGCCAAAATCCGGGGCTGCGCCCCCACGTCCGGCCCCGCTCTTGCCCCTGGCAGCGCCTATCCGGCCGGCCCCATCTCCCCCACCATGTCTCCCCAAAAAATTGACTCTGAGCCCATGATTGGAATGTTTTGGCCACAGCAGCCATTTTATTAACAAAAACCCTTTAATAACCCAAACATAAGAAAACGAATGCGTATAGCCCCTCTTCCCCCCTTGCCCACTCATAACCACCTTTTTTTTAAATAAAAACATTGGGGGCTGAGGTCCTTGGGTTCCCAAAACCCCCCGGGACCAAGCCGGGCAAACCATTCCCCAAACAGAAAGCTTACCCACCAATCCACCCAACCCCAAAAGGGAAACCAAAACCACCCCAGGTGGCTCCCCACTGTTCCCCTGTCCCAAAGGGGGCCCAAAGCCCTGCGGAGCCCCGAAACCTTCCCCCAAAAAGGGGTCAATTCCAATTAGAGCCAAGCCGAAACCGGGACCCCCCCACCAAAATTCACTGACTCCAAGGCCCCACCCCCGCCCATAGCAAAAGAATCATGCCCCCCTTATATCGCGCCGCCCCCACCAGCCCCAACGCTCCTTCTACCCTTCCCCAAATACTTAACAACCACAAACCCAGCCCTACTGCTTTCAGGTAAAACCCAAATCGTCCCCTCCAAAGTCACCGTTTCCCGTCCCCCAAATTCCCTTTTGACCCCCCCCCAAACCCCCCGCCCCGTGAAAACAAAACACGCGACGTCCATTCCCCTTTACCCACGCCCGGGTTTAAGCCCCAGGGCCCCCGGGAACCGCATGGCGCCACGACCCCCGCCAAAACCATGTCGGACCAATCATTTACAAAACCCCGGGGTACTGCCCCCCAATAACCGTAAAAAAATTCGAACCTAATCCCCTAATCAATTCCCGATCGGGGGGAGTCCCCAAGTCTTTCCCCCCCAACATAAAATACTACGACACCCGGGGGTTCGATCCCATGGGTTACCCCTGGAACGCCGGAAAAACCCGGGTTTTCCAAACCTTTTTCCCAACCCTACCGATCCCCCGGGGACTGTCCCCGACTCCCTCGGGATCCCCAACGGGAGCCCCACTTGCTCGAAAAAGCGGGCCTCGCTGCCCCCCCCAAGCACAAACGAGTGTCCAAAGACCAAACCAACCGATGGGACCCACCTGAAACCCCAAAACACAAGTGAAAAGGGATACAAAAAAAAAAACCCCAAAAATTTTTACCCCCTTTTCCCCGAACTGAAATTTGCCCCCAAACCCCTCCCCCCTTTTTCAAACCAGGGGGGCCTTGACTAGGTGGGGCCCGGATGTAAAGCCGGAAACGATCCGAATCCCACCTGCCTATTCTCCTTACAGTGTAAAAATCCAGCCAAAAATAGCCCCCTCCGGGCCCCGCCCCGATCCAAAAAGGAAAGGGGGGGGAAAATTTGCAAGGGGCCCAAAACCCCAACTGCGACAAACAACGAGGGGAAAACCGACTAAAAATTAAAAACCGCGATAAAAAAACCCCCATCCTATCCCAACTAATAATGGGCCGGGCTTTTCCAACGCCCCGGGGCCCCCGGTTTTGGGCCCCCAAACCCCGGCACCGGGCACATAACCGCCCCTTGCACACGACCCCGTTCCCACTCTTCTTCCCCCCCCCTTTGGATCCGTTTTAATTTTTTTCTAATCCAAAATTTTCCCACCCCGTCTTCTTGAACCCTGCCATCCTAAATTGCTTTAGCCCCCCACAACCCTTTTCCCTTAGGAGAAACTAATTCCCCAATACGAAAGGCCCCAAAAGAACGCCAAAGAAAAGGGCTAGCCGAAACACCCCTTTTTCCCCAAACCGATGAACAAAACCCCAACCCAAACCGACCCCAAACCCGTCCAAAACTAAAAAACAAAACCCGGGACCCCCTACCACCCACGAGCCGCGCCCCCTCCTTAAACCCTTTAATGCCTGTGTGACACAAAAAGACTTCGTAAACCCATCGCTCAATCCCCGTCCCTTTTAAAGGGCCAAACGCCAGCCCCGAAACCACCCGGGAAAAATTTTGAAAACCCAAACACCCCTGTTAACTTATGGCCCAATTTAAAGAAAAAAAGGGGAAATCGCCCTCTCTTCCTCTGACCCTTTGGGCCCCGGAAAACCTCCAACCAACGCTCCCCCCAAAGCCCACCCCAGCAAAATAGGGAACCCCAAGTCCCCCCCTTTACCGATGACCTGAACAATTGACCCCGGGAAAGGTTTAACCACGCCCCAAAATTTTCCTTTGGGGGATCCACGCCGATACCCGTTTTCCCCTCCGGAGCCAAGACCGAAACCGCTCCCCATGTGAACGAGATAGAGGGGGTCGCCAAATTTTTCTGAACCCCCCCCCCGTTAAAACCGCCAAAACCCCCGGGTTTTCACACCCAGGAAAGCGTAGCACTAGCCCCCCGAAGGAAAATCGACCACAGGTGGGGGGGAAGCTGACAGCGTTTTTAATGGCCTGAAACCACCCCCAAATTGCGAAAAGGGAAAAACCCTTTACCCTCCTATTCCGTTTTTTTTCCCCCCAGATTTCCCCCGCAATACAATGGGAAAAGAGCCCCACAGCGCCAAAATTCCTCCCCAAAACCCCCGGGACCCCAAACCCAGTACCCTGGCCACACCCCGGCACTCCATTAACCCTTGGGAGAATGCCCCAAAACCAAACCCCCCCGCCGCACCCCGTAAAGACGTAAATTTGTCCGTGTTACTCACCGCCGCACCCAATATTTTGGACCCCCCCATTGAAATTTGCCAAAAAAAGGGGAAATCCCCATACTCTAAGGTCCTCCTTCAAGTTGCCCGGGAAACCCTGATAAAATTTTTGGGGGAACCTTCTACCCCAGATGTGGCAGCCCCCAAACCTGCGACAAAAAAACCCTGCCCTGGGGATAATTGCAACAAGAAAAATTTCCCAATTTTTCCTAAAAAAGTTTTGCAACCCCCTAAAATTTGATTTTTCTTCAAGGCCAAACCTTTTGATTTCCCCCTTTAAACAAATCCAACTTTTCCCCCCGGTAACCGGCTTTTTCCTTGCCACTAAAATCTATTGGACCCCCAAAAAAAATTCAGCGTGGGGGAAAGGGGCCCTCCTTTTTGGGCCCGGGACCCCAAAAGGGGCCCCCAAAAAAGACCCGCCAAAAATTGCTTTTTAACCAGCAGCGACCCAAAAACCCCAGATTAAAGGGGGCCCAAAACAAAAAAAAAATCACCCAAAAATATTTGGTTTGAGGATAAAAAACCCCAACACGTCCCTCACCCCCCTTTCAAAAAAATGAGCTGAATGTCCCCAAAATAAAAAAAAGGGAGATGGCACACCCCCATCGGTAAAACCCCCTATCCGCAAAAAAATTCTCCCCCCAATAACCCCCCAAAAAACCTCAACACTGCCCCAAATGAACCGGAAACAACCTAAAAGCGACTCAAAGTCGTTTAGCCATCGGGGCCCCCTCCCAAATCGCCAAAACCCAGTAAAAACCGCCGAAATAAAAAAGGACTTTGAAAAACCGACCAAACCAAAATTTCCGGGGTCAATGCCATAAAAAAAACCTGTTTACACCCTTGGGGGAAGGGACAAGTGGTAAATTAAACGAAATTCCCTAGGCTCCTTCTTGGAAAACCACTCCCAAGGGGAGACTAAAAAAATCCGAAAAAGGGCCCACCTCCGAAAAAAGGAACCCCCCAAAATTTCCCCAATTAAACCCCCTTTGGCCAGTTTTTAAAAAAAACTACCCCCGGGGGATGTAGATGGAAAGACCTCAAATTCTTCAACGGGGAACGGCACTTAAAGGCCCCCTTTTGGGGGAAAATCTTAAAACCAAAGGGGAAACCCTAAACGAAAACAACAATGCAGCCCGCGGGAACCCGGAAACCTATTTGAAAAGGGTTCCCCGGGGGCCACCCTCAACCGGAGCCCTCCCCCCTGCGCAGACCTGTCCTTTTCCTTTCCCTCGCCGGAACACTTGGATGCCCCCAAGGGAGGTCGCATGCGGGCCCAAAACAGATGTGTTTAAAGCGACAACTCCCCCCAAAATTACACTGGTGTCGTTGAACTGCCAGCAAACCCCGGCCTTATTCCCCTGGTTCGAGACACCACTTAAAACCCGGCCCCCCCATACTGCCCAACCTCCTGAAAAAGGAATCCCCAAAACCTCGGGGGGTTTCCCATAACCCTGACCCAAAAAGTCCCTAAAATCTTTATGGCCCAGCTTAGGGGAAGGGCGAACCACCTTCCCGCCGGAACGGGCAATCTTTCGGAGCCAACCTGGGCCCCCTAGGGCCCAAAAGGCTTTTTTCCTTTGCGTCCATGTAGCAGAACAACCCCCTGAAAAATTTCGAGGAGCTTTTTCCCCAATAAACACTGGCCAAAAATTTGCAAAAGCCTGAAACCCAATTGAAATGTTTGGGGTATAAGCCCCACTTTTTTTTTCCCCTCTTCCTCCTTTTACCTAACCCCCTTTTTCCTTTTTCTAAATTAAATTTCTCCAAGGTAGAAGAAAAAAGACCCTTCGATACCGTCCCCCCAAAAACCCCCTTTTCTCTCACCCCTTTTTCAAGAAATTCTCCCGCGGGCCCTCAAAACATACATAAACCTCACCCCTCGCCCTATCATCCAGTCCCCTACACTATCCCCCTTTTTCCAAGTCCGTTCCCGAACAGGAAAACCGCGACTCCCCCAACTCAACACACCTGAGGCGGGGCCCCCCTTTCCCTAACCGGGGAGGGGAAAACCCCCCCCCCTCGACCCCCAACCCAACCCCCGGGGAACCGGCGACACCCGGGCTCCCTGCCCCCATGCCCCGGGAAACCCCGCCCTAAACTCCCCAATACATTCCCCCCAACTCTTGCCCTTTCCCGAAAAGGGGGGCTAAAGGGAAAGGGTCCTGGCCTAGACCTAAACCCCCTTTCCCCATCTCCCCCGGGGGTAAAACCGACATAGAACAAGACTCACCAGGCGCACGGGGGTTGATCCCCCCAGCCGTGGGCCCACCCATCCCTTAAGCGAAAGTCCAGTCGTCCTCCCATCCGCCCCTGTTCCCCCGCTTTTTCTGCCTCCGGGGTTGCGCCTGGCCCCGCACTAAGCGGAGCGTTTACCCCAAAAACCCCCGACGACGGGTCCCCCCATGTGCTTTTCTTCCTGCCCTGGATCCATCTAGAGGGCCCCCCATCCTCTTTTGATCCCGCGCCGGACCCCACATCCGCGCCCTATCCATATCGTTTTCCCCCCCAACCCAAAAACCCCTGACCGGGCCCCTCCTCTTTCGATTTCTGGCGAAACGGGCCCCACCGGGAAACCCCCCAGAACCACCCCGCCCTCACCTGGGGGCCCCCCCGTCGACAGGAGTCCCGGCAACTCCCCCCAGTCCGTGTTGGCCCCTGCCTTTTTCCCCTGGGGCCCCGCCCCCCCTTCTTGATTCCTCTCAGAACCCAAGGGGGGTGGGACGAAACACCGCACGTCCCCTCCCGGGCCCCAAAAGGGGCCCCTGAAGGGGTCAAAGGGACACGGGGGCCCCGCGGTTTAAAATCTGGGGCTCAGGGGCGTCGGTGGCCTTGGGGCGGCGCCTTTAGAGACCAGAGGCCCCCGAAAAATCCCCCGGTTTAGGCAAGGGGGGGAAGGCACTGAAAACCCCCCCCCCAAGGCAACCTTTCACCTGCTGTTCCAACCACTCCTGTCCCCTGCGCCAGCAACCCTCCTAAGTGCTCCCCAAAAAAAACATCCCCGGGCGCCATTATTTCCCGCCCCAACAGCACAAGGGGCCACCAGATTGTTTTTCTCTGCGCCGGATTGTTCCCGGGGCCCCCCGGGGGCGGTTATACCCTCCCCCCCCTCCCCCCCAAAAGCGGTTTACTCGGCGCAAGTCACGCACCGCACGTGGGGCGCCGGGTCAACGCCGCGGCCCCACTTTCCCCTTACTTTCAGCCAGGGGGCCGGCGCGCCGGGTCATGTGGGGGCCCACTTTCCCGGGGGGCCCCCCACGTCCGGCCCCGTTTTGGAGTGCGGAAAATGGGAGCAGGGGTGGAACAAAAGGTAAGTATCAGGGTTTTTTTTCTTTTTTTGCTTTCCCCTGGCCTCAATGTTGTGTCATTTTTTCTTAATGAACAACCCCTTTAAACTCCTGAAGAAGCTGCTATGGCTATAACTACTCTATTGCTGTTAGAGATCCTTTCTTGAAGATTTGGGGTAACCTGTTGAAACTTTGCTCCTGAATAGTCTGTATGACAACACTCTTATTCGCGCCCGTGGCTCAGAGCCCAGTATGTCTTCTGGGAGCTGGATTAACGGGGGGAGGCCCCTTTTTTTTTCAAAAACAGACTACAACCTTTAAAAAGGAGGCCCTCGGTTTTTGTTTTTTTTTGGGTTTTTTTACATTTTGGGAAAGGGTTACAAAGGAATTTTATCTATGCTTTACCAAACAGGAGACAAAAGGCAAATTCTTATATTTGTACATGTACAGGCCCCCGTAAAAGGAAAATGATGAAAAGGGCGCAGCGAAGGGTTTCTAAACATCAACAAAAACCCGAATTACATTTACTTTAAAAAAACAGTACAAAAGGCCCCTGGGCACACTTTCAGTTAAATACATCTGTAAATTTTATGACAATGGGCCCCTAAAAAGGGGCTCCGCAAACGTGTAAAACAGGCACCCCCCCCCGGGTTTACCAAAAAGATAGGGCCCCTTTGGTTTTTTTATAGGGGTTTTTAACCCCCTTCGAGTTAAATGACATTTGTTTGGATTTGCCATCAAGTCCCATAGGTTTGGTCCCATTTGTTTATGGGGGAATTTAAAGTAGAGCTGAACACACAACTCACCTGTAGTCTGCACTCCCATAGAACAGAAGGGAGGGTGGAGCGCAAATGCGACCATCTGTTCATTCTGAGCCTTAACTTTTTTTGGCCCTTTTAGCCAATTTGGGATGAAAATCAGAAAAAAACTCCAGGGAATTTTTTTTTTTTTAGTTTTTTGATTTTTTGTGTTTAGATTTAAAAATTTTTTTTAGTTTGTTTTTTTCTTTTGCCCCTTAGTACGGTTTTTTAATATTGTTGGGCACATATGGGGGACTAATAGTTTTCCACAGCAGCTGCAGGTACACAGTTGTAATTTTCCCCCGGCTGGGAGTCTGTGAATATTGGGTTATAGGGTAGAGGAAAAATGAGTCTGTAAAAAATAGGGTTAAATTTATAGAAAGAGGAACTGACTCTGTGATATATAGGATTAAAATGGGTAGAGAAAAAAAGCTGAGCTCCGTGATTAAAACCCGGGGGTATGATAGAGGAGAGGGGGGCTGGCCCTTTATATATACGTTATATGATAGAGGGAGAAACTTAGCTTGTTTAAAATAAAGGGTTTTTAAAAATAGTGAGAGAGGGGCTGAGCTCTTTGGGTTTTAAGGGTTATATAAAGGGGAAGGAGCTGAGCTCTTTTAAAATATGGGTTATTGACAGAGGAAGGAAGGGTGAGCTCTGATGTAAGGGTTATAAAATAGAGGAAGAAGTTGAGCCCCTGTGATTATGGGTTATATTTAAAAGAGGGAGAAGCTGAGCTCTGTGATATAAATGGGGTTTAGGGTAAGGGAGAGAAGCTTTAGCTCTTTGATAAAAAGGGGTTTACTATAAAGAGGCTTTAGCTCTGTGGGTATAAAGGGGGATATGAAAGAGGGAGAGAAGCTGTCTGTGATATATAGGGGTTTTAAAAGATAGAGAAGAGAAACGAGCTCCCGTGAATATTTGCTTTTTTTGATTTAAAGGGGAGAGCTGAGCTCTTGATTTATAGGGTTAAAATGAAGAGGAAGAACTGGGGCTCTGTGATATATAAGTTATTAAAAGAGGAAAAGGAAACTGAGCTCTGTTTATATTTTAAAGGGGTTTTTTTTGGTTTTTAGGGAGAAAAAGTTTAAACTCTGTTAAATATAGGGGTTTTATGATAGAGGAGAGAAGCTTGCTCTGTGATTAATAGGGTTTTATGAAAGAGAGAGGGGAGAATTGAGGGCCCTTTTCAAAATTTGGGGGGTTTTATGCATAAAAGCCAAATTCCTTTTTTTTGGGGGGGGGGGTCCCGCATTTGGGGTTTCCCCCCCCGCCCCCGGGGGATTTGGGCCCCCCCCTCCCCCCCCGCCTGAAAGGGGGCGGGGTCCTTTAAATTTAAACCCCCGGCGCAAGATTTGCGCGGTGCCTACCTTGCGCCGCCGGGGGCCGCTCCTACAAACGGGGGAAACGGGCCCCCCAGGGGCCCCTCACCCGCCCCCGGTTCACTGTGCGGGGGAGGGGGCAGGAGGGATCGCTTTCCTCCTCCCCCCCCCTTATTACGGCGCCGGTGGGGTGGGGCCCCACCCTTTCGTTCAGCGGCGCAGGGGGAAAATGAAAGCCGGGGTGCAGGGGAGTGACGCCCCGGCGCTCTCACTTCCCCCTGCCCCGCGAAGAGATCGGGGAGGGCTGGCCGGCTGCCCGGGGCCCGGTGAGGTGAGTGGATTTTATTATTTTATTTTTATTAGCTTTAAGGGGGGGTCTACCTGGGGTAACAGAGAAAGGGGAACTTTCCTTTGGGAAAAGAGGGGGCACTACCCGGCAAAAGAGGGGGGGAATACCTGGCAAAAAGAGGGGGGGATCACCTGGGAACAGAGGGGGCATCACCTGGCAACAGGGGGGCATCACCTTTGGAACAAAGGGGGGACCACCTGGGAACAATGGGGGGGACTAAACCCGGGAACAAAGGGGGGAAATTCCTGGCTAAAAAGAGGGGGGACCCAGGCCCAAAAGGGGGGGCATACCTGGCAACAGGGGGGCACTACTGGCAACAATGGGGCACTAAACCCGGCAAAAAAAGGGGGGAAATACCCGGCTAACAAGGGGGGACTAACCCGGCTAACAGAGGGGGCACTACCTGGCAAAGAGGGGGGACTACCTGGGGAAAAAATGGGGGCCTTTCCCGGCTAACAGAGGGGGCACTACCCGGCAACAGAGGGGGCACTTCCTGGCAAAAAATTTGGGGGGAATTTCCTGGAAAACCCAAAGGGGGCACTTTTTTGGCAAACAGATGGGGGAAACCCGGGCCCAAAAAATTTGGGGGGAATACTTTGGGTAAAGTGGGGGCATACTTGGCTAAAGATGGGGGGGGACTACCCGGTTTAAAATGGGGGCACTACCTGGGTAACAGATGGGGGCACTACCCCGGCTAAAAAATGGGGCACTACCCCGGGTTTAAAAAATGGGGGGACTACCTTTGGGTCAATGGGGGCACTAATGGCAACCAAAGGGGGGGGCTACCCCGGCAACAATTGGGGGGAAAAACCTGGCTAACGAGGGGGCACCTACCTGGGTAACAAAGGGGGGACCTACTGGCTAACAAAAGGGGGGCATTTCCTGGCTACAAATTTGGCTTCCCACCTGGGACAGAGGGGGCACTAATTGGCAAAAAGGGGGGATCTAACCCGGCCCCGTAAAGGGGACTACCCGGTTATGGGGGGGCTACTACCTGGGTATAAGGGCAAACAAACCCGGTTTTTCCCCCCAAAGCCCCTTATGCAGTTAGGGTGGGTGGGTGTGGGTTTTTTAAGGGGGTGGCATAACCCCACAAGTGGGCGTTTTCCATGCAAATTTTTGCCGGGGGCGCGCTAGCGGGGCCGCCCACTAGATTTTTCCTGCTTTTTCACTTTCCAAAAGTTGGCAATATTGGGTTTTATAAAAAAAGGAGAAAACTTGTGCTCTTGATTTATAGAAATTTAAAAGATAAGGGGGAGAAGCAAAAATTTTGTGATTTTAGGGTTATTATGATAGAGGAAAGGAGCTGAGCTCTTGTGATTTACGGGTTTAAAAGATAGAGGAGAGGGGGGGACCCGGCTCTGGGAAAAAAAGGGTTATTTGATGAGGGGAGGAGCTGAGCCCCCTTTTGGGTTAAAAGGGTTTAAGATAGAGAAAAGGGAAAAGAGCTTGTGGGAAAAATAGGGTTTAAATTTTAAAGGGAGGGGGAGCCCGACTCTGTGAAAATTAGGGTTATATGATTTGAGGAGAGGAGCGAGCTCTGTGATTTATAGGGTTATATTATAGAGAAAAGGGAAAAAGCTCTGTTTGGGAAAAAATAATTAAGGGGGGTTAAAAATGAATTTGAGGAGAGGAGCGAGCTCTGTTTAAATATAGGGTTTTATGATAAAAGGAGAGAAAAAAGGAAACCTTTTAGCTCTGTGTTATTAGGGTTTTTATGATAAAAAGGAAAAAGGGGTTGGGGGGCCTGGGGAAATAAGGGGTTTAAAAGAATAGAGGGGAGAGAGTGAGTCGTGAAAATATAGGGGTTATATGGGTAGAGGAAAGGAGCCCGGTCTCTGTGAAAATTTTAGGGTTTTAAAAGGGTAGAGGGGGAGGGAAAAAGGGGGCGAGCTCTGTGGGTATATAGGGGTTTTAAAAGTAGAGAAAAGGGGGTTTACTCTGGATTATATAGGGGGAAGGGCCAAAATAAATTTTCTTGGTGTTTTTTTAACCCCAAGGGTAAGTCTGAAATAAAACCGGGTTTCACTTTTAAACCCCCCTCACTTTCCCCAAAACCACATTCCATCACCCTTTACCCAAGTAAAACTTCGGAAAAATTTGGGGGACCCTATAACTTTTTTTCAACAATCTATTTTACAGAGCAGAGAAAGTTGATGAAATCATTAATCAGTGGGAAGGTTCGTTCTTCAAAGACAATCCCAGGCTAAAAAAGAAATCCATGTCCCTAAGTTTTGAGATCTACTTAGAGGATGAAGATGACAAGTGTTCCCTCAACAAAAATGAAGATCCACGCAACATAGAGGTTCAGATGATCATGAGACGCTCGGGGAGCAAACCGACTACAAGCTCTTGATTTGGCGACCTGTCCATAGAAATAAAGAATGGCACGAAAAAGCCTCAGGGGATGGATTTTTTTTGGCTATTTAGCATGTGTGATCCCTCACAAGATGTCCAGACTACATGGCACAGCTCCGTCACAGACACTGGTGAATCCATACCTGCCACTGTGTCTGGTAATTTCCTATGAGAATTGCTTCCTGGAGCTCTGAACATGTTCATTCTTTTTTATTCCACGTCATGGATTTTATCTCCATGTTGTGGAAAATCCGTGTGAACTACAATGCAGACAGGTTATTCAAATGAATGGCCGTCGATTTGCAAGAGGATTTTGACAAGGAAATCAACTACTTATCTGCATTGAAATCCTTGTTAAAATCAGCTATTTGAACATACCCTAAGCCTGAGTTCACACGGCATATGGTGGCACGTACCTGTGTGCGCCGTTATACGCCTGCTGTTGATAGTCTGCGCTGACCACCAACTTTGAACAGCGCACTGGCCCGGCTCCAATTTACTTCCACTTTCCCCAGCACCTGGAAGAAGTGACATGTCACTTCATTTTATGGGCGCACAGAACGCGCCGGGAAAAACGCCATAAAATCATAGCACTCAATTAGTGATATGATTTTACCGTATTTGCAGGCGGTACTTTGGGCGCATTGAGGCTCAATTACGCCCTGAAGTACGCCCGGCAAAAATGCCATGTGAACATCCCATAAGAGTCCATATACACAACAAATATTTCCAGTCTGTCTTTGATGCGGATTTTCAAAACCATCAAAAGCCAACTGTAAAACCATCACCATAGACCTCAATAGAAAATCCTAGTTGTAGTCCACACGACTCTGATTTTATGAGATCGGATTTCAAAACCACCATTTTTTTTAAAATTAAACTTGGAATATGTTCATTCTTCCATCGGATTTGACTCAGAAGATGACAGAAAATGTACTATTGAAGTTAACTGGATGGCATGAAAGACAACCAGAAAGCATTGCGCGCGTTTTTTGTGGTGGAATTTGGCAGAGATCTACTTCCAAAAACTCAATACTGCTCTATGATACAAAAAACTGATTGAAAAACCAAATCCAAAAACCGCACCAAAAACCATGGCAACAATTAAAACCGAATTTAAAAATTTTTAGGCTAAATCCATACGCCATATTTTCAGTGCATGCCAAAAAACACGTTCATTTACTTCTCGAAATTGCACACTTGAAAGCGCATAATTTCAACAAGAAAGCAACCGATTTCTGCCTCCTACACTTTTGTATTTCTCGACGCCGAAAAATAAGCAAATAAAATCATTGTCTGCAGTCAATGAGCATGAACATTGTTTAAAGCGTACTTTGGCACGTACTTCAGCGAAAATGATGCCCCAAATTACGCGCCAAAATATGTCGTGTGAACATAAACTTAGGCTATGTCTACACAGCACAAGATCTTGGTCGGTTTTTCATTGGATTCAGTAGTTTGAATCCACAGAAAATCCAACTGTACCCATCGCTCTGTAGCCCTCAATAGATAGTCCGTGCTGTAGTCTACACAACACAGATTTTTTACTGTTTCTTAAACCACCAGCCATCCGGCGGAATATAGAGCATGAATATTTTGGTTGAGTTTCATTGGATTCCTGTCTAGTCCATCTACTGGGCCACCGGGAATCTGAAATCCGACCATGTTTTTTTGTTCAAAAACCACGCAAAAAACAGTGGCACGGCAAACTCAAAATACCATCGGAATTTCAGAGGTATTTTAAGTTAATTGTGTAGGCGTTCTCCGACACAGAGAAAGATAAAAACAGAAAGAAAGAGGAGCGGGGGAATAGAAAGAGAAAAAGAGGGCGCTTTCTTGTGTAGTATTAGCTGCAAATATAGCACAGAAAAAAAGACTTTCAAGACTCTCACCTTCTTTTGTTGCACAAAGCTCTGGTGCAACACAGGTAATCGCTTTCTTTTTAAATTAAAAACAGTCCTATGCAGCAATTCATTCTTCTCCAATCCTCCGTGTCGGAAGGTTTAGGGCATGTCCCCACGGCACGGGTTTTCAGCCGGTTTTTCAGCTGGTTTGCGGTTTTTCAGACCGCCTGAAAAACCGGCCGAAAATGAGCACAATTGTGCTCTATGGAAAACCCGTGCAGCAGGTTTTCCGCCCGGCGGTTTTGCCGCTGGCGGTCTGGCGGCAAAACATTGAGCAAGCACCATCTTCTGTTCGGTTTTCGGACGGAATCTGTGCTTCTCAATGGGAGGGGGGAGGGCTCTTCTCCGCGGCTGTGGGGACGGCCGCAAAACAGGACAAATACCGGCCGGAAAACCGGCCGGTATTTGTCCTATGCCGTGGGGATGCGCCCTTAGGGTATGTTCACACAGCGTGTTATGGATCTGAAAAACGCATTTAAAAGTGCTGCGTCAATTGCATCCAACACGCAGGTGCATGTTAAGATGCGTTTTGATTGCAGCAGGAACGTACTCTATAGTTTTAAATAGGGCGTCTGCTGCGCCAAACGGATCAAGAATTGACACTTCAATTCTTTGAATGGATCTGAAAGACGCATCAGAAAGACGCAAGTAAACATGCATTGGTGATCACTTGTCTGAATGCAGATTCGTGTTTTACATTGAAAACAATGTAAATCACACTGCACATTGTTAGATGCGTGTTTGGGTCCATTTAGGGTCTGAAACACGGATCCAAACACGCATCTAAAAAACGGATCTAAAATCGAATCCAACACGCCGTGTGAGCATACCCTTAAACTCACAAGAAGAAATGTACTGTTTGATTTCAGACTATCTTCCAATGAAAGATCTGTCTGGGCACACCAGGACTAAATCACTTCTATCCAATAAACTGGTGGGAGCTATACATCAGACTCTGCGTTTTTAGAAATAAATAGACTCTGAAAGTATTCTAAGGGGCCGTTCACACGGCTTATTTCAGGGACGGATTGCAGCCGTATTGTGCGCCGTACTGCGCTGCAATCCATCCCGCCATTACGGTAATCCACAGTTCTCATAGTGAACTATGGATTCCGTCTCTTCTGCCCGCTCGGCGAATCTGCCGGGCGGGGAGAAAGTGACATGCACATTATCCAGGCGGAATACGCGCCGTGGATAATGGATGTCTATGGGGCCGGGGAGCAGCGGCCCCGCCCCGCATTCAAGCCGGAATTGCGGGCGGAATCCGTCCCGCAATTACGGCTTGAATAAGCCGTGTGAACCAGCCCTAAGAGTATTCTAAATTTTATATTTACCTTACCCCCAGAAGTAAGCACTGCTAAATACCACCAGAACTTTACAAATGGATATTTACAACTGGATGTAAGAAACTACAAAATACTATAAATTTGCTGAAAGGGACCACGCGTTTCACGAGGCTCACACCTCGCTTCCTCAGCTCCTACCAGTTTATTGGATAGAGGTGATTTAGTCCTGGTGCCCCCAGACAGATCTTTCATTGAACGATAGTCTGAATTCAAACAGTACATTTATTCTTGGAAAGTTCACTGTGTAGACATAGCCATAGGATTCAGAATGTGACGAGTATTTCATTCTTTGTTGTGTGGACGTAGCCTAAGGGAGAGTTCACACAGTGTTTTTTGATGCTTTTTTTGGGGTCCAGGTTTTCTGCATAATCCTTGTCAAAAACCACTGTGAACCAACTGTAAAACGCCTCCGATTGATCACTATGTAAAATTGTTCAGACGCCGGCAATTTTACTGGCCTATTTTCGGCACGTATTGAAAGCGACAAAGAATTGACATGTGCCGACCATTCTATGGTATAGGAGACAGAAAATCTGCCCCGGAAATCCAGCATTGTTTCCTCATTTGAATCCCACGCTCACAAGCGCAAATTTTTTGACTAGGAAACGATGCTGATTCGCGGTAGAAAATGTTATTTAAATTTACACTAAGGGCTTGTTCACACGACGTTTTTGTGATGCGTTTTACGGATCCGCAAAACAGATCTAACAATTGTCAGTGTTGATTAACATTTTCGTTCAATGGCAAAAGGCATCGCTGTTCTCACGGGAGATCGGTGATGCGCTTTTGAGAGCTCTCCTGCGCTGCGCTTTTCGCATCGCTTTAAAAAATTGACATGTCAAATTTTTTATTGTGTTTACGCAAGTGAAAGCCCTAGGAGGTAATGGAGTCCGCTTTTGGCAACCCGTCCAAAAGCGCTCCACACTCCGGGCACGTATCAGCTGCACTTTGCCTTCCTAAAACGGTTTAGGAAAAAGGCAGTGGGCGGCCGGATGGGCAATCGGCGGTGAGCGGGGCCGGATCGCGGGACCGGCGTGGCTGCAGGAGGATCGGCGGTGAGCGGGGCTGGATCGCGGGACCGGCGTGGCTGCAGGAGGATTGGCGGTGAGCGGGGCTGACCATGAATTGGACAGGAGACCATGAATGGGACAGGAGACCATGAATGGGACAGGAGACCATGAATGGGACAGGAGACCATGAATGGGACAGGAGACCATGAATGGGACAGGAGACCATGAATGGGACAGGTAAAACTGCTGGCAGAGAGGAAGAATAAAGTATCAACTGTTGCGTTTTTCGGATCCGCTTTCCGGCTGCGCTTTTCACCTCTCAAAAACGGATCCGTAAAAAGGATCAAAAACATTGTGTGAACAAGCCCTAGACTACCGACGATGTGACTGGCGGGACAGAGGAGCGAGATGAGTGTTATTATCAGCTGCCGAAATATTTGCTGCTGGTGGTGCGGTAAAGGCTGTGTCCCTACAAAGATACAAGGCAAGGAGTAGTTGGACATTTTATTTTTTAAAAATTTAAATAAAAAAAGTAAAAAATTGTAAAAATCCACTCAAATTCTTAAGACTTTTGTTACACGTTGGCTGGGCCGCAAAGAGATTCGTTATGGGGGACATGTGCCATTTTGTCATGCTTGCCCTAAATGAACTGTGAAAAAAATCTAAAAAAAATTTTTTTAATAAAATGCTTCTCCATAAAACTCCAGGGTGAAGTTTTTTTTTTAGATACTTTCCCCATTGTCTGAAAATTCAATGGAAGACACCAGTCTTCCTATTCGCTGCAGCACATTCATAACAAATAAAAAAATCCAGTAAATAAAAAATAAACCCTAAATGAAAAAAATCATGAATTATTTCCTAAAATTTTTCCATGCTGGTCTTGTGCGTGGCTGCAGCCACCGGTATTTACGAGTCTACAACCCCGCGCCTGTGATGAATGTGCCGGAGTGGTGTGGAAAGTGCGGCAGCGGATGCGAAGACTCTGCCTCTTCCTGTGAGAGGGACAATAGACCGGAGCGGGCAGAGCAGCGAGGTGAGTGCGGCCACAGGAGCTGGGGGCGGCGGGCGCTGAGGGCCACAGGGGTCCCTGGAGGTGAACGGCAGCCGGGGCCCGTGTGTAGAACACGGTAGTGAGTGACGGGAGCCGGAGGGGGATTGCGGCCTAGTGCGCCCGTACACCCGGGGCCGCCCGCTGCTCCCTATGTGTGCGCTCATACCCAGCGCTGAGGAGTCTGCTATGTATCCCCTTGAATATCTGAGGTCCCTGAGGTCTCCAGTCATTGAGGAACTACAACTCTCAGCAGACACTAGATAGATGAGGGTCTGGGTCCTGGACTGGGGGCTGCACGTCACCCTTGTTTCCAGTGGACTCTCTACTCAGAGACTTTGGGGTGGACAGAGTTGTCCAGGCTGTTTTTGGTCACCCACACATAGACTATGAATGTGGGAGAAGGGGGGGGGCGGGGGCCGCTGCGGGGGTCCATTGTCTAGTGACCGGGGAGCGTGGGGGTCCCCGGGTAGTGACGGGAGGGGGCGGGGGGGTCCTCGGCGTAGTGAACGGGAGGGGGGGGGGGGGTCTCCGGCGTAGTGAACGGGGGAGGGGGGCGGGGGCGTCCTCGGCGTAGTGAACGGGAGGGGGCGGGGGCGTCCTCGGCGTTGTGAACGGGAGGGGGCGGGGGCGTCCTCGGCGTAGTGAACGGGAGGGGGCCGGGGCGTCCTCGGCCGTAGTGAACGGGAGGGGGCGGGGCGTCCTCGGCGTAGTGAAGGGGGGGGGCGGGGGCCGGTCCCGGCGTAGTGAAAAAGGGGAGGGGGCGGGGGGGTCCTCGGCGTAGTGAACGGGAGGGGGCGGGGGGGTCCTCGGCGTAGCGAACGGGGAGGGGGGGGGGGGTCCTCGGCGTAGCGAACGGGAGGGGGCGGGGGCGTCTGGCGTAGTGAAGGGAGGGGGCGGGGGCGTCTCGGCGTAGTGAACGGGAGGGGGCGGGGGGCGTCTCGGGTAGTGAACGGGAGGGGGCGGGGGCGTCCTCGGCGTAGTGAACGGGAGGGGGCGGGGGGTCCTCGGGTAGTGAACGGGAGGGGGCGGGGGCGGGCCTCGGCGTAGTGAACGGGGGGGCGGGGGCGTCCTCGGCGTAGTGAACGGGAGGGGGCGGGGGCGGTCCTCGGCGTAGTGAACGGGAGGGGGCGGGGCGTCCTCGGCGTAGTGAAGGGAGGGGCGGGGGGGGCCTCGGCGTAGTGAACGGTGGGGGGGCGGGGGCGTCCTCGCGTAGTGAACGGGAGGGGGCGGGGGCGTCCTCGGCGTAGGAACGGGAGGGGCGGGGGCGTCCTCGGCGTAGTGAACGGGAGGGGGCGGGGGGGGCGTCCTCGGCGTAGTGAACGGGGGGGGGTCCTCGGCGTAGTGAACGGGGGGGGGTCCTCGGCGTAGTGAACGGGGGGGGTCCTCGGCGTAGAGAACGGGGGGGCGTCCTCGGCGTAGTGAACGGGGGGGGGTCCTCGGCGTTAGTGGAAAGGGGGGGGTCCTCGGCGTAAGTTTAACGGGGGGGTCCTCGGCGTAGCGAACGGGGCGGTCCTCGGCGGAGCGAACGGGGGGGGGTCCTCGGCGTAGTGAAGGGGGGGGCCCTGGGTAGGAAGGGGGGGGTCTGGCTTAGTGAAGGGGGGGGGCCCTGGGTAGGAACGGGGGGGTCCGGGCGTGTGAACGGGGGGGGTCCTCGGCGTAGTGAACGGGGGGGGGGCCCTCGGGTAGTGAAGGGGGGGGGGTCCCGCGTAGTAAAGGGGGGGGGGGCCCTCGGGAGGAAAAGGGGGGGGGGCCCTGGGCTAGTGAAGGGGGGGGGGGTCCTCGGCGTGTGGGGGGGGGGTTGGGTAGTGAACGGGGGGGGGGGTCCTCGGCGTAGTGAACGGGGGGGGGGGGGGGGGGGTTCTGGTTGGATGGCCAGTCTGTTTTCGGTCCCCTTCATAGACTTTAAATGGGAGCACGAGGCTCCTTGTTCTAGTGAATGAAGACCCTGCGCCCCTTACTCCTCCTCACATTCATCGCAGGGGGAGGGTGCAGCCTGGCCAGCTCTGTCCACCCTATAGAGGCAGCAGAGGTTCCCAGCAATCGGATGTTTCCTGTGGATGACATATGTCTAATGTGGAAATATTCCTTTAATTAAAATGGGAATCTTCAATTTCATTCATAGAGAGCAGAAATTTTCAGATTTGGTTTGGAAATTTGCATTGGGTTAAATGTGTCAAGTAGTCTGAACAGGCATCTTCTCGGGTCCTGGTCACATCCTGTATTTTGCCACCAAGCATATATGTTCGTGTTTAAAAGGGAAGGGTCTCAAAAAAGATTTATTGTTTAACTCACATTTTTACGTTAAGCACATTTTTAAGAATTTTTGGTTTTGTTTTTTTATTTTTTCCATACCCTTTTCAAATTTTTTTATAATTTTTAATTTTGTAGTTTTCCTTTCCCCACTACAGCACCCAAAATTTTTTGAGAAGACACAAATATTAAATTTTTCCTGATCTGTTGCCTTGGGTTTTTTTGAGGTTTTTGTAGATGTTTTTATCAATACAGAAATACAAGTAAATATTTATGTTTAAACAAAAGTTTTTTTGCGTTAGAATGAGTTAATCAGCAAGTCAATATTTGCAGTGTTGCCCCTTTCTTCAGGCCTCTGCAATTTCCCGGCATGCTCCATAATTTTGGGCCCAAATCCTGACTGAAGAGCCCATTTTGCAAAATCAATGCTTGCATTTTTTTAAAATTTTTTTGGGTTTTTGTTTGCCCAGTCTCTTAGATTGCCCAAATTTTCTCAATGGAAAAAGATTGGGGAGTTTCCAGGCGATGGCCCCAAAATCTCTGTTTTTTTCCCCTGAGCCATTTTTTTACCCCCTTTGATTTAGGCAAGGTGTCCATCATGCTGGAAAAAAGGCATTTTTTGCCCCAAACTGCTTTGGAGGTTGGGGAAGTTGCTCTTGGAGGACATTCTGGTCCCATTCTTTATTAGGGAGTGTTTTTAGGCAAGATGTTAGAGAGCCGACCCCTTGGCTGGAAGCAACCCCACACATGAATGGTTTCTGGATGCTTTACAGTTGGGATGAACAAAATGGGGGTATCCCCACCTGTTTTCTCCGAACAATGTTTTCCAGATTTCCAAACATTCGGAAAAGGGGGTTATCAGAGAAAATTGACTTTCCCCCCAGCCCTCGCAGCCCCACTCCGAAACCTTTTGGCAGAATACGTCTGTCCCTGATGTTTTTTTTGGAGGGGAAGGGGGCTTCTTGCTGCCCCCCCTTGACCCCCAGGTTGCTCCATGAGTCTCCGCCTGAAAAGTGTGGCAGATGCACTCACACTGCCTGCTCCCTTTCCCGAGCAAGCTCTGCACTGCGGTAGCCCGTTTCCCCAAGTGAAAAACTTTAAGAGACGCTCCGGGCCGCTTCGGGTTCTTTTTTGGGGCCCGCCCGGAGCCTTTTTGGCAAAAAAAGGAAACCCTCTCTACTTAAATTTCCCTTGAGGGATGCAAATAATTGTTGACTGAGGTGCAAAGTTCTAGCTGGGGATACTCTTCCCTGTTGGGCCCCGGGTTTTGTGCATTGCAATGTTTGGCAGGTGTTTCTTTAGAGAAAACCCAGGGTTTTAAAAGAAAGAAAAAAAAGATGCCAAGCCCCAAGCCCCCCTTTTAAAGTGTCCATTGGTGTGTTTCTTATTTAAATTTAAATGACAGTTTAAATCCCCCCAAGCCGGCCCTTTCATCAACACCCCCCCTGTTTTAAAATGGAGAAATCACAAAAACCCTTGTTAGTGGCCCTTTTAAGGCAGGCCCTGCAATAAAAGTGGAAATTTTTTTTGGGGGGAAAAAAGGGGTTCTTTTTCTAGGAAAAATATTGACTTTGAAAATTAATTGTTTGGGTTTTAAGCTGATCACTTTTAAAAAACTTTCTGGAGTATATGCAAATTTCCCTTTATAAAACCCGGGAATTCATAGACTTTGTAAAAAATTAAACCCTTTGAAAATCATTCTAAAAAATTTTTGGGACATGATGTGGGTTAAAAATTAGCCCTGACATTTCCCTGTCTGTAAAAAAAAACTTTTTTTCCAGTGTCGCTCATTACAGCAAGGCGGAATTAAACAAAAAGGGTGAAAAACCCGGGAACCCAGCCCAAAATTTAGCAGATATAAACAGCTCCCCTCTCCTTCTCCATGGAACGACTTTTTCCCCAAGGTCAAAGAGCATCCCTTTTAAAAACTCCCCTAAAAATTCAAGGGGTCTGCTCCTGTTCACAGGTCCATGACCATGAAGCTGATTTAAAGCATCCTCTAAATGCTGGCTAAAAGCAGCCAGGCAAGGGGCCCGCCCCCATATAAAGTACAGACAACAAAATTGAGAAAAAACTATAAACAGAAAATAAAAAGGGCCCCAGAAAAAAGGATAGGGAAATTCGGGGTCTTGTTTAAAAAATCCCCAAAAAAAAAAACCCAAAAAACGGGACAGTTTCCCCTTTTAAACCCTCTTACCCCCCTGTGACGATGGTACGCCCCGTAGGGGCCGGTAACCCGGCTTTTAAAAACGGGATTACGTGTTTGAATCAGTTTTTTTCGTACCCCAAAAACAGACCCAAACTTGAAAGCAAATTTAATGAGCAGTGTGATTTACACCCTTTTAACTGAAAAAAAGCATCGGCGTTCCCACGATGGATCAAAAAAGCGCTCATTGTCCTTTTTGGATCCATTCAAAGATTTTTTCCCTGTCAATTTTGGTCTGAAAGGCGCAGCAGAAGCCTTAGAGGCCTTTACCCCGGCAAACGGTTTTTCCCGGGGGGGTTTTTTGCCGTTTTGGGGGGTCCCCGGCCCTTCCCCCGGGGGGGGGGGGCGGCTTTTCTTCCGCGATGGATGGAAAAGCCCTCCCCCCTCCCCTTTAGATGCACAATTTTTTCCTCCGGAAAAGGACCCAAGATAGTGGGTGTTTTAATTTTTTGTCGCCGGTCCCCCCTTGGCGACAAAACCCCCGGGCCGGAAAAACCCCCCTTTTTAAATGGGGGGGCTTTTTCCCCCTTTTTGTAAAACATAGGTTTTGATCCTCTGCAGCCCAAAAAACAGGGTGTGTGTTGGTCCAAACGCCCCTACGGGTTTTTTGGGTCGAACAGGATCCTTAAAAAAGAAAAAAAAAACGCCGTGTGAACATACCCCCTTTGTTTTTTTTTAATCATTTTAATTTTTCCCGGGGGGCACTTAAAGGGGGGTTTTTTTCCACAATGTAATTTGAAGGGGGGATCCCCCCAAAATAGGTTTTTTTAAAAACTTTTCAAAAAATTATGTGATTTTCAAAAAAATTCAGTTGAGAGAGCTAACAGCCTTCCTTACATGCCCTTAAATTTTTCTTCAAAGAGGTTAAATTAGAAAAAAGGGCCCGACAGAAAATGGATGGGGGTTTCCCAGAGGGGAGGGGTTTTTTAAATTTAAAAAAAAATTGGGGACTGAGCTGCAAAAAAACAGGGGTAGTTTTTTTTGTATAAAAGTAAAACCCCAGTTGTAGTGTTTTAAAATACCCGGGGTTTTATTGGGGTGACAGGGAACATGAAAAAGCTTTAAGCTGGTGTAAAAATAGGGTTTTTCTTTTTTGTATAAGAAGCCCCCAAGTTATTTGTTTTTTTTATTTCAGGGAAATGTCAAGGACAGGGAGGTTTAGGGGACATTTTTGGGGGGTGTGGCCCTCTTTCTCTTTCAGGGGTCTGTGGGTTTTTTTAAATTCCATTAATTTTAGGGTTTTTGCAGATAAGGCCCTTTAAGAGCAGGTTGAGCCTTTTCTTTTTGGGGGTTTTTTTTTGACAACCACTTTTTTACCCTTTATTATTTCAACTTTTAAGGGTTTTTAGACGCCCCCTTGGGGTTCCTCATCCTTTACCATCCCCCTTTTCCCTCTCTCCACTGCCGGGTTTATTTTAATCGGCCTTAAATTTTTAATTTCTGTGGGCAAAAGGGGAGACCAACCTAAAAATGGTTTCTTTGGGAAATCCCCTTTAAAAATTTAAAAAACCCCTTTTTTTACCCAAAATTTTTTAAAAGGGGATGTTTCAAAGTAAAAGAACCGGGGTTTATTAAATCATTGGTTTTTATTTTTAAAAAGGTTTAAATAATTTAAAAAAAAAAAAACAAAAAAACAAAACCTGCTTATTGGCCCTCTTGGTGACCCTGCAGCCCTCAAGGTCATGGGGGCCCTATAGACCAGGCATTTCCCCAAACTGCGGGCCCCCCAGTGTTTTGGGAAAATAAACCCCATATGGCCCCCTGTTATAGATTTAAAATAAGTATTATGGGGGTTTAAATTTCCCCAAAAGTTTTAGGGTTTCCCGCTGGGTTTCCATATTTTCATCACCAGGGCTGGCCCTGGTCCCGGAACGAGGGGGATTACAGTTCCCCCCCTTCCCCCCCCCCCCCTATTTCTTAGTAATCAACTGAGCGATTGGTTCTTTTGGATCACGCCTTTAAAAATAGGTCATTTATAAATACATCTGTGTAACCTAAAAGGCCTCGGTTCACAACGCTTAATTTCGGAGGATTTGCCGACGTTTGCGATCGTCAATCCGTCGCAAATCCGTCCAAAATAAGCCCCAACAGCTATTTTCTATTGATTTCAATAGAAAATACGGCCGTCGTTACAACGACGCAAAATTCCGTTCCGGTTTGCCGGCGGATTGACGACGGAACCGGAGGGAAAAAAACAATTGCTGTAAATTTTTTCCGGACGGATTAACCACCTACAATGTTTTGGGATGGTGAATCCGTCGGGAAACATTACAAATACGTCCCCAAAACTTAGTGGCACTTATTTGCAATAATTTTTTAAAACTAAAGATTCAAAAATTTAATGGAAATCCGTTGGGAAATCGTCTGAAAAAAGCCGGGAACGAGGCCTTACATTAAAAAGTGGGGTCAAAAAAAATTTTAAATGAGCCTCAAAAAAGGGGGGGCATGAATTCTCTTTCAAATAGCAACCTTTTAGTCCTTTAGAAAAATCTCTTTTTGGGTAATTTTAAAAAGGGTTTTTTCCATCTTCTATTTTTAGCAGTGTAGTAGGGCCCAATAATAAATAATACATTTGACTGCGCCATTTTTACTGGGCACCGGTCTTCTGTCTCCTTCCTTCTACCCGATGGGGCGTCACTGCTGATTGGCAGCAGCGCTCCTTTACATCACATTTCAGAAGTGAACAGCTTCAATAGTGATGTAAGGAGAGGCGCGTGGCTGCTGCGACCAACCTGCAGCTTCTGCGGTGACGTTCCCATCCAGAAGATGGGTGGCCAGTGGGAATGGCGCGGCGTCAGCACAGACATAAGGGGGTATAATTATTATTTTTGTACTTTCTGTGTGCCATGCTATGCGAATTAAAAAAAGAGGTGAATCTCTCTAATTTGCTGCAGTGTTTCCCGCATTCATGGGGCTGATCTGACCAGGACTAGCGAACACCATTTCTGCATCAAGAAGTGATGTCCCTTTCCTCTGTATGTATGCCAGTATATATAGTCTTGGCGGGATCCTTGGATCTCTGCTAAGATCCACATACACCCCGATGATATTCTTACAGGATACAGTTATGATGCTGCATATCTGCTGATGGCACCTGCTCCATGACATCCCTATTCCGTATGAAAGTGTTTTAGAGGTGTTCCCATCTCGTCATTATCAATAGGGTATGCTATATGTGTCTGACGGGCGTGGGTCTCAGAGGGGGGGGGGGGCAAAGTCTCACTGCAGAACAGAGAGCAGGTTGCGCATGTGCAGTCCTCTGCTCAGCAAAACTATACAACAGAATGGAGAGTAGTCTGCATGTGCAAAATGTTCTCATGGTAAGTGCGGGACCAGCACCTATTAGACATTATCCTATTGATTTTACCATAAAGGTCTGAGAAGGGGAGAACACTCTTTAAAGACGAGGCCTCCAATGTAAGAAGAGCCCTGCGCTGCAGTCACCTAAAATGAGGAAGGTGTTTCATATCCAAGACAGTTTTGATTGAACGGCTTTGGCTGTAAGGCATTCTGGCTGTTGCAGTGTTTCTGCAGGTCAAGGACCAATGTATTCGATGGTTGTCTACATCTATCCTGAGTCTTACCCAAATTCACAGATCTTTTTACTTTAACAGTATAAAGCAGATGTGTATTTTAATATAAAGTATATTTATAGTAGATTTACTAATTTATTTAATTTTTTTTTTTTTTCAAGGTTCAATGTGGGGTTTGAAGTAGTAATCCGCAAAAATGTCAAGTAAGTAACTTTGCTATAGGTTTGATGATGAGCAACACTGAGGCCCCGGTATAGAACATGTGAGGCTGCAAGGAAAGGACTTGTTGGGCCGAATTCCAGGCAGAAGCTTTGGAAAAACATTTTGCAGACAAAAAAAATTACATGATCGTGCACATATAACAATTGCTGTGTGGTTTGGAATCTGTGAGCACCTCTGCCAATCTTGAAAACCTCCTCCAGTCTGCATCGCACAAAATATGGGGACACACTCCCCGTTTATTTTAATGACCAGCATAACTGGTCCCATAACTGGGATGGTGGTCTTTCCCTGTCGTCCGTACTGTCCACAGGCAGTTTCGAAAAACGGAGGCTTCGGAGATTTGCGGTGGCCGTGCACGAAATGTTCCTGTTTCACAAACCAAATAAAAGTTCAGGCATTGTGAAGCCCAACAAGTCAAACTCGTTTTTCACTAACGTTAGCTATTGGAGGGGGTTGGATGCTCACTATACTCTTTTCGGTGCATCACATTTTGACAATCAAATGAGCATCAAAGATAATAAAAGCGTATAGAAATATACTACATGTCCATTAGAGGCTTATAAAATAGACCAAAAACTACCTAAAAAAAATTTAATTTTTTTGGGGCAGAACATGAACTGTTCAATACAAAGGGGGACGGCTGAATCCTCAAATCGTAGCCAAAAACCATGCCCTATTGCGTTGAAAAAACAACAAAATACCGGTCGGATAATCCAATCGGTGTTTTGTCAGTGCCGTGTGGCCGGAACCTAAATCCCCAACACCACCCTGGGTGTCGCCTTTTAGCTTCTACAGGGGCATGCCAGGGAATCCCTCACAAGAAGCTGAGAGGCGAAACTCAGGGTTGGGCGTTCCACAGACAGAACTGTTCTTCTAATTGATTTTATGACGACTATGTACACACTGCTTTTGTGAATATCCAAATAAAGATTTTTCTTGGATCAAGACTTTTTTTTCTAAATACATTGTTCAATAGATTTTGCTTTAGTCATAAGATAAGAGACATTTGATGTGCTTTTGAGTGCAGACAGGTTTCTGTGGTTACCTACCAGACCGTAACTCTTCTCTGATTAGCTGAGAGAGCAGGGAGTAACATCGCCGCGCAGAGGGACAGAGCATCCAGAGAAAACTAAGGGCCACCTGTATGAACTGGTTTAGGTCTAAAACTCACTTTTTTGGAGTGAGTTTTAGACCTAAACAGGTTCATACATGTGGCCTTAAATATCTCTAACAAGATTACAGATAAGCCATTGCTTTCAGTCCTCATAGCACAGGTTGGCTCTTCAGTAAACAGGTACATCTCCTGCACTTGTCAATATAGAGGCTCAGCTACTTACAGAGATGCTAGATATGCTAATCACTGCTATAGAACCACCCACAGGAGACAGAGTGAGAGTAAAACAACCTAGTGAGAAAATCCAGTTGTAGGACAATGAACTCCTGTCTTGCTGACCTTTACACTAACAAAATATCATGCTCTTGTTGTTTTTTTTTTTACGTTCTGACAATTTCACTGTGATTTTTTTCGTTTTCCCAACAGAGCGTCCATCGTATGCTCCGCCGCCGGCCCCGGCGCCCACAACAGTAAGTAAAGCGGTTTATTACTGCCAGTCCTGCACATAGTGTTCATCAGTTCTATACTATAGAGCAGCTGCAGGTTACTTAGCTCCTCAGCGATTAAACAGGGCAAAACCTGAAGCTGCAGCCTCCTGTGTAGTGGATGTGATGTACACACACCTTTCTGGCCTGATCCAGCAGTCTCCTGAGAAACCATAGAGCTGAACCACAAAGTTGTACATTTATGTCAACTCCAAACCCCAGAAAATGGATGTGCACTAATTTTATGCACATTTTTATGTGTTAAAATTAGTTTTTATTTCTTTTGTTTGTTCTCATCTTTTATAATGGGCGACCCCGATCCCCTGGTTGCTCAGCTTTGTATATGAAGCAATTCCCCATGCCTGCTTCTTTCATATAGTTACATGTTGTTTTGTCAGGTGCGTGCTGTCATTGTGTGTGTCCGTGGTACCTGTGTGCTTGCTGCTTTTCTGCTCTGTGATAAACTGCATTGCCTGTAGTTAGATCTCCAGACTTGTTTTCAGCATCTAACCTTCCCCGTGTCCCTGTCAGGCTATGTTCACACGGCTTATTCACGGCGTAATTGCGGGACGGATTTTGCCCGCAATTACGGCGTGTGCTGTGCGGCAGAGGGGGCAGCAGCTCGCCGGCCCCATAGACATTCATTATCCACGGCGCGTATCCCACCGTGAATAATTGACATGTTACTTTCTCCCCGCTCGCCATATTTCGTAATCATAGTTTTCTATGAGAACTGTGGATTACCGTAATGACTGGGATGGATTTCACCTGTAATTCGCACAGTACGGCGCGAATTACCGGTTGAAATCTGTCCCAAAATAAGCCGTGTGAACATGGCCTAAGGCTCCTAACCATGATGGATCTTATGAGCGCTGTGCAGGCAGTAGAGATTCTCTTCTAGACGTGGCCCAATTCCTAGCTCTGCTCAGGTTCTACCCCTTGTTATATAGCAGGTCTGCATAACTTGGCAGGAGGTGGGGGACCAAAAATGCCAAGGAACACCCTGGACCAATCAGGAACACACACGTTGATGTGTGGTTCCCTCAAGCCCTGCCTCTATGAGGTCCTTGAGGGCCACCAGCAATCCTTTGGCGAGCCAAATGTTATGCAGGCCCGTTACATTGGCTGGCCGGGCGATCAGATGATCGTTATATGTATGGCGGCCACACACTTGAAATGGCCACCAATGTATTGCATGGAGGCCATAGGCCGCAAGAACTGCTCATTAATGGCTGCTGTAAATTGGCCTGAAATCAAATGCCATGAAATTGAATGTGAAGCTCCAATTTTTGGCCTTTTTTGCCAAAATGTAGATCAGTGACAGACTGTCTGCAATAATTAGATTTTGAGCACTTAGCCCCTTTAATCTCATTAGGGTCCATCCACGCGACCAATGATGATAAAATACTTGTCAGATTCTAAAACCGCATTGTCTGACAGGTATTTTGATGCGGGTTTCAGTGTGGATTTTGGGTCTCTCAGCCCCCCCCACCTGTCTTATTTACAGTCAAAAAACGAGTCCCATTCATCTCTATGGGGTTTTGGACGTGGATCCAGTAGAGAAATGTCTGGGATACATTTTATTGACCTGGAATACGACGGATTATTGAACGTGTTCTAAGTTTTGTTTTAAATCCGACCTCAAGCAAATCTGAATGGTGGACTACAACTCAAATTTTCACTTGAGGTCTTCGGGGATGGAATCAAATTTTTCCGGTTTTTAAAACCCGAATCTGCGTGTAAATCGTTGTCGTGTGGACGCAAACCACCTGCATCCAATCTGAGGTATACTTAAGGATGGGGTTGTGCAGTGCTTCTTCCCTTTGGCGAGAAAACACACATTTTCCGCACCAAAATGCGCATCAATGGGAATGCACCACAGTTGACATTGTGAACTAAACTGTGTGTTTTTACTGAATGCAGATTTTAAATCCGCATCGTGTAAAAGGAATTAAAAACTGTGCCCTTCAGAAAAGTCATCAGGAACCAGGACTTGGATTTTCTTCATTGGATAATAATCCACAGTGAAATCCGTGTCAAGAAAGGAAACAAGGAATCTGCAGCAGAAATCTAAATCTCCCTCGGATTTCTGCTGTGTATCTTCCCAAATTGAATCCAGTTTTGGTGTCTACACAGACAACTGCTCACTCCTCTTTGCTATGAGATTTTATATGAGGACATGGAGATAATTCTAGAGATTAAAGAGAAACTCACATAGTTTATGCCCCCCTTGCTGAGGATAGCACAAGCCAGTGTCAGACCTGCTGTTTCCAGCGCTGTGTCCCTTATTCTGTAAGATGCAGCAGTTTTAGAGCATTTTAAGGATATGTTCACAATACGCCCGAAAAATGCCCCCGCAGTTACAGTAATTCATAGCTCTCAGCCAGAGCTATGATTTACCTCTTTCTTCTCTGAATGCCGGGTGAAAGAAGTGTCACGTCTACCCGGGGTTTACGCATCGGGGGGTGATAGAAGTGAATGGGGTCGGACTAACCCTCTCCCCCTGCGTTATAGAAGTGCGCGCTAGCCAGCGTGTAATTCTAAAACACCCGGCATATTGCGCCGCATACATTAGTGCCGTAATATGCCTTGTGAACATACCCTATTGCTCTAATCTGCTAGTTTTAAGCCTGTTCTGCCAGAGAGGAATTCAGCAAATTCATGAGCAGGTGTTAGTCCCACCCACTTGTGGCCGATTCAGCCTATTACTTTGAATAAGTACCTGTGAATAAACAGCGGGGTGGGGATAACACCTGCTCCTGAATGAAGTGGACTCATTTCTGGCAGAACAGGCTGCAGACTGTCAGACTTGACCATTAAATGCTATGAAACCGCTGCCTCCTAGGGCACGGCATTCAGTGGCACACAACTTTGCGCACAGTAAATGCTGCACTTTTGCACATTGATATTCCAGGCTTGCAAGACTGTAATTTCAAAGCGCTGACGCCGCACAATGTAGCAAAGCAGATTTCTGCCTCACACACATTTGTGCTTCGCGGTGTAATACGTCCGAAACAAATATCGTGTTACTTCTTTTTACCGGGTGTGCATTACGTGTCGCAAAATGCCTTCTTAATATCGTCATCTGAATGACAACTTTGATTTTACTAGTAAAATGTTTCGGGCACAAATTACACGGCGAAATACGCACCACAAATACACAGTGTAAACATTCGCTTACAGAATAAGGGTCACAGCGCTGGAAACAGCAGGTCTGTCACTGGCTTGTGCTGCCCTCAGCAAGGGGGGCACAACCTATGTGACAGGTTCCCTTTAAACGCCATTTTGGAAGGAAGCAGCAGGTTGTCCCCCGACATCTGCTTTGTGGGGAAGCAATGATGGGGATGTTGTAGTTATCATTTGTAACCTCGTTAGACAAGTGGTAACGGAGGTGTCTCGCCGCCGCTTGTCCACATGCTAATAAACAAGTGATTGACCAGTTTCAAGCAGAGCGACCCAAATAGATAACACAAGAGAGATTTAGTACAATTGGGTCCAAAAACAGAGTATTTTAAGAACTTTGTGTCCCTTAAAGTAAGTTAGATGCGCTTCTACTTTCCCAAGAGCTGTTCACGTTTAATCCAATGGTGGCTACGTTCCACGGCTTCTTATGCACGCCCTCTGCAAACCATTTTCCTTTTGTGACTTTTTTTTTATTACTTTTTTTGTTCTATATTTTTTTTCTTTCCTTTGTTTGGACTCATTTCTCATTCGTGTTTTTGTCTCATTTGTTTCCATCAGCAAATGCCCAGCACACCAGGGTTTGTGGGATACAATCCATACAGTCATCTTGCCTACAACAACTACAGGCTGGGAGGGAACCCAGGCAGCAACAGCAGGGTAACGGTAGGAGATTGTAATTATGTGTGACCTGAGGCCTTGCAGCACAGTCGGACGTTGGGTTTGTTTTCCTGGAGTCCCGACCTCTCTCCCAGGGCAGGATTAACCATGCAGCCTGGTAAAGGTACTGGTTACCTGGCATGGGACGTGAGGCGTTGTGTCCTCTATGTGTCAATGGGACTCTGAATTCTTGCTCCCGACCCACAAAACACAGGTTGTGTTAATAATCCACTGCGGTAAGGCTTCATGACTGTCTTTGAGACGACTGACATAAGACTCACAAGATGTAAAGAGGTTGTCCTTGCAGGCAACACCTGATCCTATAAGTGCCTATGGATTTCATATGGAGGGGTCCCATCATTGGGACCACATGAGTCCGATCAGAGAGCTGCTATGTAAGGACCTTGACTGTCAATTTATTTATAGCTCAATGAGTATGCAAAAGTGTTTTCCCATCGTGGTAACATCTGACGGGGGATTAACGAAGCCATTGTGATATTAAGGGGGTAAATGCAACAGGTTAAGTACAGCCAAAACCTGCAGGTACCAGCCGGGATCGAAAATAACTTCAATTCCTGCCTTTAAACACTTTAAATTCCACATCAATCATAGCCCATAGCATCTAAAGGAGAGAGGAACCGTTCCAGCTGTAATAGGAGGGCCATATTAGTACACTGTCCTGCAATATATTCGGATAGCAGAATCGTGCCCTATAGTAAAGTACCTGAGGTGGTGCTGCAAGTAAAATAAATTTTAAAAAAATAGTAAAAATATGAAATGTTCAAACCGCCATTTTACAAACCTTTAAGTGGTTAACGAATGCTAATTTCTTTAATATCATGTTCACACAATGTATTGCAGTGTGGACCTGTGCGCGCCGCAATACACCTGCTGTTGAAAGTATGCACTGGCCAGCGCGTATTTTGAACAGCACAAAAGCCCTGCCTCCTATCACTTCCTTTTTCCCCCTGGGAAATCTGCAGGTTTAACATAGCACTCAATGAGTGCTATAATACTACCATATTTGCAGAGCATACCTCGGGTGCATTGCAGCGCAACTACGTGCTGAAGTACGCCCTGCAGCTATGTCGTGTGAATTCACCCTTAGGCTATGTTCACACGGCTTAAATTGGGACGTATTTCGGCCCATATTTTGCGTCGTTCTGCGCTCAATACGGGGCGAAATACGTCCAAATAATTATGGTAATCCACAGTTCTCATAGATAACTATGGATTACGTCTCCTCTCATCGCTCGCACAATACGGCGAGCGGGGAGAGAAGTGACATGTAAATTATTCACTGCATATACGCGCCGATAATAATGAATGTCTATGGGGCCGGCGGATTGCCGGCTCCCGCCCCGCCTCCGTACACTCGGCGTAATTGCGGGGCGAAATACGTGTGAACATAGCCTTAGGGTATGTGCACACGCCATGTTGAATGTTTTTACAATACCTAAAACGTATCCGAATACGTACTTGAAAGTGTGGTACATATTTGAATGCGTTTTCTGGACTGCACAAACGTACCCTATTGTTTCCATTGGCTTTTAAATGCTTAACACGGATCACAAAGTAACAAATGTCACTTCTTTGTACGGATCCACAAAATGCAACATAATAACGTATGTAAAATACGGATCATCTGAACGACAATAAGTATTTACATTGAAATCTATGAAAACTGAATGGAACATTGTCAGATACATATTTGAATACGTATTTTGCTACATAATGTGTTTCACCAACTCCGTGTGAACACATCCCTTAGGGATGTCCCCACGGCAAGGGTTTTCGGCCGGTTTTTCAGACCGCCTGAAAAACCGGCCGAAAATGAGCACAATTGTGCTCTATGGAAAACCCGTGCAGCAGTCCCCACTGCACGGGTTTTCCGTCGGGCGTTTTGCCGCCCGCGGTCCGCTCAAAAAACATTGAGCCATTTTCATTCTTCCGTCCGGTTTCTGGACGGAATATGAACACCTCAATGGGAGGGGGAGGGCTCTTTTCCGCTCATCGTGGAGAAAAGCCGCCGCCATCCCCCCCGCGGCCGTGGGGACGGTCGCAAAACAGGACAAATACCGGCCGGCAAACAGGCCGGCATTTGTCCCTTGCCGTGGGAACACACCCTTACAGTGCTGCAGACTTGGTGGTCTGAACGGAAATACTGTCCTAGGACAAAACACATTGATTCCCTATAATTGTCAATAGGATATTTAGCCCATGAGAGACCTCAGTTTATCTGCACTTTGTCAGTGGCTGGTCTCCAGCTCCACAATAGATCTATTCCTGATCTACTTGGTTATTGTAATAGACCAAATAGATTCTTACCACATCACAATCAGTACATTCTATGGGAAGGTCAAGAGTACCATTAAAAAGTAGATCTTGTCGTGAAATATTGCACGTTGCTCAGTGTCACAGATAAAATAGTGAGTAGTAAAGGAGACTCGAATACTTACTTGTACCCATCTAGTCTCAGAAGTTTGTGACGAGCATGCTGTAGTGAGTAGCACAGAATGAGCTCTGCAAAGACCGTTGTGTAATTTTTGTACCCTCTTTTCTTTTAGGCTTCATCTGGGATCACTATCCCAAAACCCCCAAAGCCTCCAGATAAGCCACTGATGCCGTATATGAGATACAGCAGGAAGGTGAGTGATTGGATCTGGGTTTTAGGAGACTCTGATTTGATCTCCATGTCTGTAGCTTCCACACAAGCCCTATTTATTTCCATAGAATAAATCTAAAATAAACATTTGTACCAAAAATAAAAGAGAAAAAACCTGTAGACGTCTAAGTAATAGCAAAATCCTCTCCGCCACCCTTAATGTCTCTGAATAGGTCTGGGACCAAGTAAAGGCTTCCAACCCTGACCTAAAGTTGTGGGAGATTGGCAAGATTATTGGTGGCATGTGGCGTGACCTACCCGATGAGTAGAAGCAAGAGTACTTGAACGAATATGAAGCTGAAAAGGTACGAGGAATTAAGGAAAAATATTCCTTAAAAAAAAGAAAAATCTCATTAGAACCTCATAGGCCACTTGAAGGCTTCAGCCGCTGTTTCTTCTGAGGTGTGAGGGTTGACTGTGCTGTTCACTAGGTCCCAGGCTGGATAATGTTAGGTGGGGTTGATTGCTCTCAGTAGGATTTAGCGTTACCCCCCTAGATGTGTATTTTCATAACTGTGACGCATGTGGGCTCTACATAGACAAAAAAGAGATGGGAGCAACTTTCTGAGGATCTGGTCTTGTACCTATAGTTATTTCTCGTCTGGAGCTTGGATAAATTCAACTAAAAAAAACAAGGTCGTCGATGTGTCCTACTGCTGATGGTTCTGTATTAGGGATATCTGTAGGTGTTATGTCCAGCATTTACATTGTATGTATCACTACAGCCGTGTTTGTGATGTAAAAAAAGCTGTACAGGGATTGTATGGAATGAAATGTCCATAAAATTATGTCATCACTGTTGTTGTATATAAATGGGGCCTTGAAAGAGCACCCATGACTCCATTCCTTCTCCTAAATCTTACACATACACACGTATATTCTCCAGGTATCACTGCGGTTCATTTTGGCCCTAGATATACTAGATTTGGGAAGTCACTACTGTGCAGTTCTGAATGAGACATGGCATTTTCCCTCTTAAAAAAACTGAACACCTCTTGACTGTGTGTGATTAAAGGGAACCCCAAAAAGAGTAGTAATCCTCATTGGAGAAAGGCGACTTGTACGCCATTAGTTGCTTCAGTAAATTTTAAATCTATTCTGAAGGGCTCATGGGGGATGAGCTAGGACTCTTGTAGCGCCAACTATTAGATGTAGCGTTCCTCAATTCACATTTGAGTCTTGTTCTCCTATCAGTCCAGTATTCTACTCTGTACTGATGAGGGGTAATACCCTGAAACAGCTGTCTGCAGAAGATTAGGATGAATATCTGATGGCTGTTATCCCATTTAGGGTATGTTAACACAAAGTATTTGCGGGGCGCGCTTCGGCGCGTAATTACGCTGAGGTACGCCCCACAAATACGGTAAAGTCATTTGACAAGTCCAGCGCTCATTTAGGGCTGTGTAAAATTGTCGTTCAGATGATGATGATTTTTACATTGTATTTCTCGCCACGTATTCTCCACCCATAAAAAGAAGTGACCTGTCACTTCTTTCAGGCACTTGCACGCCGAGAAATACAAAGAATCGGTCACAGAGAGCACTATGGGCCATTTGCGTGGTGAAACTGTGCTAAAAACAGGGTATGTTCACACAGCGTATTGCAGAGTGCTAGATATGCGCCGCAATACGCCATGTGAACGTACCCTTACAATGCAAGGCTCTGTGTCAAATATGAATTAAGAAACTCTGGATCAATTTGAATTGGGATTTAAACATTCCTCTTCTTCATGCTATTTACATTTTGACATCAAGAGACATTATTACACCTTACATTTGATCAATAGTATCTTGCCATTGTGCAGTGGCCACTGAGCTTGGAGTGTCATCAGCAGGTTGTATCAGATCAGATACAGAGAGACTGGAAGAGTCGCAGAAAGGCAAAGAGGTAGATGTAATTTGGCTCCATCACACGCTGATGACCGCTTCATTGTAAACAATGTCCTGCGGAACCGGGTGATGAATGCCGCACAACTCCAGGCACGTTAAAAGGAGGTGACGGGCAACCAAGTGTCACGTCAGACCATATGTAATCATTTACATCAGGGTGGTCTGTGTGCTAGACGCCCTGACCACAGCCCCAGACACGGGCATAGTCGTCTTGCATGGGCCAGGGAGGATCTACGCTGGGCTCGGGACCAGTGGTCCTCAGTGTTGTTCAGCGATGAAAGTCGATTCAGTCTGAGCAGAAATGATGGCCGCCAACAATGCTGGGGACGTCAGGGCGAGAGCTATGCATTAGCCGGGTCAGGTACTATTGCCAGTCGTCTAGCACGCAGACCACGCTGATGTCCACAGTTCCGAATGGTCTGACGTGACACTTGGTTGCCTCTTGCCTCCTTTAAACGTGCTTGGATTTGTTGCCGTCAATCATCTGGTTTCTCAATGTATTATTATTACCAAAAGCATTTGCTGTTCTGCTTTTGTTATGTTTTAATGCTAGAGCAGTTCTTATCTTCTGCTTGTGCACACAAACTTTCCTTGGTTACCACAGTCTCTCTCTGTTATCATTGCTCCAGCAGCTCTCTTTCACCTTAGTGATGTCACTCCCTGCTGTTTCTTATCAGCAGCACAGGAGCTTGTTTTTGTTACTGACAAACTTGAACCCTGTAGTCCTCTGCCCTCTTGTTTACATCCTTTTGTTATCAATGTCCCTCTAACAGGCTCAGCTAGGAATAGCAGGGCTGATACCACCCACAGCCTGAACAGGAAGTGGGAACCTGAAGCTGCCTGTGAGGAGCAGACTCTGTGAAACACAATTATGAGAACAGTCCTTAAATGGAGGCACATACATTTCTGCAGTTTTTAGTTGCCTTCTTCATTAGAAAAATGGTGCAAAAAAACCCGCACATTTTTAACCCATTAATGACACTGGTCGTAAATGTACATCCCAGTATCGGTAAGGGGCTTTGTAGCGGGATCACGGTGCGATCCTGCTACACAGGCGGTGGCTGCCGGCTTCTAATTGCAGCTAACGCCCACCGGTAACAGCATGGAATAGAGCCGGCTCCACTCTGTGCTGCTTAACCTATTAGACGCTGTGGCATCTAATTGAATGAGAGACTGTGCCGCACACCATTTCTCACTCCAATTGGGGCCCCTGTGGCGAGATTGTGGGGCCCCCGGCCGGTTTACATGGTGGCCGGAAGCCTTGTGAAGGCTCCCATCGCTGCCATGTTTTCCGTTTTACTACTTCCTACCGCAGGCAGGAAGTGGGGAAACCGTCATCTTTGTACACCCTTTTTGTATTGCATAAAAAAAAAAAGTGTACACATGATCGCGCCCCATAGTCGTCAAGAACCCTATGGGGACCCAGCATAAACATAAAAAATGTTCAAAGTTCAAATCACCCTTTTGCCATTTTACAAATCGTAAATAATAAAAAAGTTGCACATAGTTAGTATCGCCACGTTCGAAAGAGTTCGATCTATTAAAATATAATTTATCACAAAAGTCGCATGTATTCCAAACGGATACCAATAAAAAGTACACTTCAGCCCGCCAAAAAATGCTCCTCACTCAGGTCTATGGGTGGAAATACAAAAAAAGTTATTGATTGCAGAAAGTGGCGCGGCAGCGTAAATTTAGAAAATGTTTTTTTTTTACGGTACTATAATATTTTGTTTTGCTGTCTGCCCCTGTTTAGAAGATTTTCACCTTTTATTTTTTAAATATATTTTTTATAGAAGTCTATCAGAACATAACAGGCAAAAACTGAAATTATAATTATGATCACATAACATCTGTATACAGTGAATGATTACTTATAATGTTGAAATAATATAGAACACTGTATAGAGCACTGTATAATCCCAGCAGCTGCATCCTTAGCCAAAGATGAACGACTTCTTATAATTTTCTTAATAAAGTAGCCATAAAAGTAATACATTGTACTGCTTCATTTTTTTTTTTTTTTATTATAGGATGCGTTAGATTTGAGATATAACAGATAAATAATCCAAAACTATCCAACAAGCGGAATTCAGAAATTAAACAATAACTTGAAACAAAGAAAAAATAAACAAATAAATAACTTCCACCAGATGACAAATGAAATCATTTTTTTTTTTTTTTTTTCCTGTGATTAAAGAGAACATTTATCTCTATTACTATTTGGGCCCTGCACTTTCCACTCTACACATCATTTAATAGAAGGTGTCAGCTACTATATTTTATCTAAGATTTTCACCTTATGTGCTGCTGTGGCATGCTGGAACTTGTCGTTCCATGTTACACAGCATATGGTAGCTATGAAACTACAAGTGCCAGAATGCCCCATAAGCCTCTGTTTGTAACTAGGGGACAGATGCGAGTCGGAACAGTGTAAGTCGGGGATTGCCTGTATATTCTATGAGGAAAAACCGAAAACGCGGTCTGTAGAGGTTAATACGACGCTTGTTCCTGATGTGGTTGTAGTGAACACTTTTCATATCTGTAGGAATAAACAGTGATCAAATGCATAATAAACACGTGGGAACGAATGTACCACAGCATTCAAATACACAACATTGGATAAATTGTACAGGGTGCAACTTTGGTTAAAACCAATTCCATTACATAGATGGCTTCTCCCTTAATCCCATACAGGAAACAGAATTTATAAAATCAGCAATCACAAAGTTAACAGCTTAGAAGAAAATGTATCAGTATCTGGTTTTAATTAGTAAAAAAAAAAAATGTACCATATTTTTCAAACTATAAGATGCACTTTTTCTCCCCCAAATCTGGGAGGAAAATGGGGGTGCGTCTTAGGCCCTGTTCACACGACGGATTTGGCCGCGGGTTTCAACGGCCAAAACCTTGTCAAAATCGCGCTCAGTTTAGTAACATGGTTTCATATGGGAAACCGCGTTACTGTTCACACGCCGCGGGTTTGGCCGTGGCTTTGGGGCCGCGGCCTTGCTGCGCGTGTTTCAGAACTCTCCTGTCAATTCTTGACAGGGAGTCCTCAGCGCGAAGGCCGCGCGGTGTTTCCGCGGGTGTCTGCGCGGCTGGTGGAGCGGTTTTCCCCCTGCCTTTTAATTTGCATGGGGGCAAACCCTCGCTGCAAGCCGCGCCCCACCTGCGACCACGCCCAGCGCCTGCGCCGCAAACCCGCATCGGGAGACGCGAGGTTAGGACGAGTGAACTAGGCCTTATATTCCGAAGGTAGGCATCATGCTGCACTCGTGAATGGTGTATGGAGCTCCATGCACGACTCGCACCCAGTGCCTACATGGCCTGTGCTGCTACACGGACAGGAGAGAACAGGCACCTGACACTATCATTTCCCGCTGCCCAGTGGGTAGTATGTGGGCACCTACTTAGCTGCCAGGCTAGTGGCTGCTCACCTCACTACTGACGTGTTCTCCCAGGGAAATGCCTGACACTGCAGCTATGGAGGCTGAGAGCTGCCAGACCCCTACTCCTGGAGCGGAGTTCAGCGTTGCCATTTGCTTGCGGACTGCCAGAGGGAGGATGCGGAGCTGTGTCTGTAACTTGCGGTGTCTCTGAGTGCCGGACCCGGGGCTGTGACATCCCTTGGATTGTACAGATATGTACGTGTGTTACCGACACTGATGCCCTGACAATATTTCTGTACATTCCAGTCACTTTTCCATCCTAGTGGCCGAGTCATGATAAGTATTAGTGCTCTTCATTGTTGTGCAGTGTTTGTAAAGGTGATATTGTACATATAATTGTGATGTGCTTTTTCTTAAAGTCCTTGGACTGGACAGAGACCTCATAACAGGTGACGGTAGAATGCAGCATGGTTGCGGGGGAATTCCTGGTTACTGACTGTGGAGCTACTGGGCAGTATCCAGTAGACCACCAGAGTATGCCGTATGATTTCTGTTGTATAACATGGACATCATTTAGACTTCTGCTATCTTATCCTTTAGTTGGTGCTCATGCTCAAAATGGAGGAATGTGATGTTCCCTTCTCAGTCATTTATGGCGTATTTATAGGATATGCTATAAGTGTTTAAAGGGGTGTTCCGGGACCTAAGAATGGTTTTGTCTATCGGGCATGATGAAAAATAGAAGATAACTCGCACTTACCTCCTGACGCTGCCGTGCACTCCCGCATGTAAGCAGTAAACCTTCATCGTCTACGTGGCAGGTGCAGCCAATCACTGGACACAACGTCATGTACATGCGTCCTCTGTGGCCTGTAATTGGCTGCAGCTGCTACGTGAATGAAGACCATTGAGTGCTAGGATCAACGGAGCGGCAGCCAGGAGTGAACGGGAGTGTCCGGGAGGTAAGTATTAGTCTTCTTCTATTGTTAATCTTTTCCCAGAACACCCGTTTAATGGTTCCTGAGGTAAAACCCGCTCCTCACACCTATCATGACAATAGGCCCCTTAAAGTCTTCATTCAGAACAGAGAGGAGGTCACGTTTGTATGGTACTCTCCATCCTTATCTATGGGCGTTCTAAGTGCAGCCACTTGGCCATACTCTGAACTCCCATTGAAAAGGATGGAGAGTACTGCACAAGCATGACCTCTTCTCTGTTCCGAATGGAGACTTTAAGGGGCCCCTATTCATGAAAGGTCATGCTGATAAGCTAAAAATGTCTGAGATGGGAACACCGTTCAGGATCCTCTTCTCTTAGGCAATATGGAAAGTGATTACATAGTGTCTTGCTCTGGAGGACCTGACCTGTCCGGCATTACACAGAAAGCCTTTTAATTTGAATGGACAGTGTGCAATGCTTAACCCCTTAATGACCGTCCGCCGTCTTTTGACATCGGGCGTTGCAGGTCGTTCGTCTTCAGCTACATCTTTTGGCGTTGCTGCAGGCATTGCAGTTTGCAGAGCTGAGAACAGGGCTGTACTTGGGAGTGGGGGAAACCTCTGCTCCCCGGCTCTTAAAGGGGTTTTTCCACGATCCCATTTCATACCTCCTGCTTCCAGCTCTTCAGCTTTGTGTGCTCAGAAGGGGGCGTGTGTGATTTTCTTTGAATTGCATATCATGACCCAGCAGGATGACATCACCAGGCCTTTCCTCACTGTAGTCAGAGAAATGTATTTTTGTGTAAAGCATTGTGAGTAGCAGAGATGTAAAGTTTTTTTCCTCCGGGCACAAGGGTCCTAGGTTCAAATCCCTGCAGGAACCTAACCTGTGTCTTTTGTTTTTTTCTCTTTATCAATGCACAGACCTGATTGAGGTTTCTTTTTTATTTATTTGCACCGTTTGACTAATTACTAAGGAGAACAGAGGACGGGAGTAGAATGACACCAGGTATAGGCTGCACAGACAGCCCTGGGGATCTAGAGTTAGCCCCAAGGCTGTCTGTCTAAGAAGCCAGTGATCAGGGCAGGTTGTCTACTGCCCTGACTGCTGCCTGTGTCATACTGACCCAGATTATAATGTATTAGCATATATGAATATGCTAATACATCACAAAGTGTAAAAAAAAAAAAAAAAGTAAGTTATACCTTCATGGGATTTAAAAAAAAAAAAAAAAAAAAAAGTGGAGAAAAAAAATAAATAAAAGTATTTAATAAAATAAATAATTGAGCATACATTACACAAAGGAAACCTACACATATTAGGTATCCACACAACCTTCATAACCTGTAGAATTAATCTAAAGTTATTAAGTGTGAAATGTGAATGGTGTAAAAAAAAAAAAAAACTATTCCACCATAAAGTACAACTTGTCTCGAATAAAACGAGGCCCCATACAACTGCGTCATTGAAAAAATTAAAAAAAAGTTACGACTGTTGAAATGCAAGGAGGAAAAAACTAAAAAAAATTGTGCTGGTCATTAACTACTTTTCAGGCGTTCAGTTAAAAGGGTTGTCCTATCAGTCATTGTTGATATATTGATGGGACCTATGGGACCAGCACCTATTTAAGGAACAGTCCTCTGAAACTCCCTGTTCTCATAGAAGTGGCTGCACTTGCGCTGTTGCCCTCACCTCATTTCAGTGGGAGCTCCGAGTACAGCCGTATGCAACCGCTCAGCTGTGCTTGGAAATCCTATTGAAATGAATGGAGACTAAGGGCATAAGTGCAGACACTTCTCCAGTAAAAAACGCGAGTTTTAGTGGTCTGTTCTGAAGAAAGGTGCGGGGCTGACATTGGTGGAATATCTTATTGATATGCCATCAATGTCACTGATCAGACACTCCCATTCATTTTCACATGTGGTAACACATTGTACACTGCCAGATACCCGCACAAATTACAGCTTATTGCTGGGGTCCCTGTTGGGGTGGGGGACACTTAAAGGGGTTGTCTCAATACATTGAATCATCTCACCTCAGTCCTGTTTTCTTGGTTTCATTTTGAATTCAGGGGCGTGTTTACTGGCTTTCACTAGGCTGCAGTAGAAGCCTGGTCTGTAGCTATAGCAACCAGCACTGGCAGCCTATCAGAAGAGATCAAACAGGTCTGTAGCTATAGCAACCTGAGGAGCTGATGCAGCCCATACAAGAGGGGATATCTAGGAATAGGTAGGACACTGTTAATGGACACACCTTACAAAGTGACTTGTTTTTGCAAGATCTTTAACATAAAAAGCAATTCTTGCAGTGAGACAACCCATTTAATCGTCCATGTACATTAAAGTACTCTTCTAACAAGTGGGGATTGTCCAAAGTGGTAAAAAGGAGGACAGGGATAGTTGTCGGGTGTCTCCAGCAGAAGAAGCAACATGTGTGAGGTCCCCACTGATTGCCAAAGCGAGGGGTGCGGAGCTGTGTCTGTGCTGCTTGCTTTGGCCATGTTATCTTTGGATCCCTGAGCTGATATTTATGTCTCTGCCATAGACTGGAGTTGAATGTCTTGCACATATATGAGCAGAGTCTTGATAAATTGATTTCCCTGCCATTCCAGACACGGCCCAGGGAGAGGAGTGTCATTACTGACTTTTTTTTTTTTCTGATCCCTTACGTCTCCTTAAAACCACCTGATGAGATGTATCACCAAACAATGGCTTCTGATTAGCGGAAATTTTACGATGGTTTTAAATATAGGAAACATGCAAGGCGATGACATAAATGGACTGATAATGTTTTTTCAATTTGAGCATAAGTAAGTACAGTCCTAGAGCAATAATTGTCAGAAGACCAGGAGAGAGCGGCGCTGTGGGGCGGAGGTCATTCTCGGAATAAATCTGTAGCCTACGTAATGGCTGTTTTGTCGTATGTGATTGTAATTGTGGTCATTGGTGTGCTCTTCCTGCAGATTGAGTACAATGAATCTATGAAGACCTACCACAACTCGCCTGCTTATCTCGCTTATATCAATGCCAAGAGCAGAGCTGAGGCGGCCCTGGAAGAAGAAAGTCGCCAGCGCCAGTCCCGCATTGATAAGGGAGAGCCGTACATGAGCATCCAGCCAGCAGAAGATCCTGATGGTAAGTGAAGCGCAGTTTGCTGAAGGTGGGTAGCTTCACACACCGCAGATTTTTTTTTCTCAAATATTTCTGAGACCCTTCTATATATTTGAATGCATCTGCTACAGAAACGGTCTTAGCTACATGCCTAAAATATAGTGTTGGTCCCGGATATGTCTGCAACAAATATGCGTTTTCCAGATTTAAAGGGTAAGAACAACTTTACATCTGCGTTGGGCGTTTAATTTGGAGTGTCTGTCACAGATGCCCTGAAAAATAGCACAGCATGCAGCACCTTTTTTTTTTTTTTTTCTGTTAAAATGGTGGACCCCGTAACGGAAACCTGACGGATCCCACTGTAGTCAGCGGGGGGGCTTTTGTGCACTGTTGGTCTCCATTATGTAACAGATCCAGCACTGCCTCTGTGATAAAGGCTCAGAACCTCTGATGCAGATGTGAACCGGGGCTTTTTATTATTTCAAATGTTGTTGTTGTTTTTTTTAAAGAAAATTTTGTACCTGTACAATTTTAATGGAATTGTAAGTTAGATTTCTGAATTTCCTGTTCGCTCTACGAATCCTGCTAGATTTGGGAATTTCTGTGGTCACAGTTGGGGCACAAAGTGAAGGTTTTTTACTGTTCTTTCCAGCGCTGTGTCCCTTATTCTGTGATTTGCAGCGTCACGCACACACTTTCCAGCATGTGATGTGGGGGCCACTTTAAGGCAGTGGATTTATTTCTACTCAATCTTATTTGGATTTGTCTTCCACTCAGGTGGCAAATTGAGTATAAATCACACTCAACACAGTCCAAGCACCCCAAAATATCCGCTGCCACCACCTTTCCCAATAATCAAAAGAAAAGAAATGTGAGGGAAGGACTATGGTACCCACAAACACCACTTACCAGTATTCACAGGGTTAAACAGTAATGCACTGCAGTAAAATACTTTGAGCAAGGCTATGGATTCTTAGAGCCTACAAGGACCAAACTTATTCAAGTATTAAAATTATTCCAGTTTTAAGCTTTAATAGAAACAAGGTACAGTGCCGAGTACAAAAAGAAAGGTACAACAATGTGACATACATACATACATACATGCAATTACAGTCATAAAAGGAGAAAATATCAGAACGGCTAAACTCCCACGCTGTGAATGCAGGCTTTCTCTGGAAGCCATATTTTATAACCTGCACAATCGGTTCAGGTTTCAGAGCTGCCGCCACCTCATTCGGGTGATTTCTTGTCCCTGATTGGCTGATTAGATCATAAAAGGGCAAGGACTACTCATATTTTATTATGTGTCCCCCCTAATTGACCCATATAACTTATGTTGGGAGATGTCAAAGGGGATGGATAGAGAGGACCTGGTCATTCTTCGAAGTAAATAAACTCCTAGGATCTGTGTCCAGAGTAAGTACTCCTCGTGGAGATAACCTCTTACCCCTATACAGCTTTTAGTGTTTTATGACCAGACAATGAGCTTGAGTAAACCAGTTTTATGACCAAGACTAATGATACTGTAAACCAGCTTACAGACAGGAAATACACATGATTGGTCTGCGGGGGGGGGGTTTAAACAAAAACAATCCACAGTCACTGGGATGTACTGTCCATAACACACTTTACTATAACACCATCTACATAATACATGTTTCTATGACATGCCGCAGTTTCAGAGCATTAAATGCTCAAATCTGGGAGCTTGAAGCCTGTTCTGCCTGAGAGGAGACTAGTTTATTCATAAGCAGGTATTAGCTCCACCCACCAGTGGCTAGCCCCGCCCACTCATGACTGATTCAACCTGTTACTTTGAATAGGTAGAGACCTGAGAAGAACCAGCAGGTGGGTGGGGCTAGCCATGGATGGGCGGGGCTGACATCTGCTCATGAATAATCTGGACTCTTCTCTGGCAGCGCCGGCTGTAGACTACCACATTTAAGCCTTAAAAAGTTTTTCTCACTACATTAAGATGAACTTTCAACATGAAGGGACAGTTAATTGAAGACTTTTAACTAATACGTTGGTCAATAGATTTTACTTTTAATAAGTTTTACTTCATACAGCATTGCACCTGTAAAATTACCCTCAATGGAGTCGTGTCTGTGTACAATTGTTAAAGAGGTTTTCCCATCTCAGTCATTTATGGCATGTCAATAGGATGTACCATAAAGCTACATCTACACAACAGTGATTTACTGTCGGATTTTTAAGCAGTTTCGGTATTTGGAATTCACAAAAATCCGTCTGCAAATCATCACCATAGATCCGAAAACCGGGTCAAAAAATGTAGAACATGTTCTACAGTGTGTGCAGAATTATTAGGCAAGTTGTATTTGAGAGGATTCTTTTTATTATTGAACAACTATGTTCTCAATCAACCCAAACGACTCATAAATATCAAAGCTTAATATTTTTGGCAGTTGGGGTGTTTTTTTTTTTTTTTAGATTTGGCTATCTTAGGAGGATATCTGTTTGTACACGTAACTATTACTGTGCAGAATTATTAGTTAACTTAATAAAAAACCAAATCTATCCCCATCTCACTTGTTTATTTTCACAAGGTAAATCAATATAACAGACAATTTAGAAATAAACATTTCTGACATTCAAAACCAAAACAGTGACCAATCTCGCCCCTTTCTTTACGAGGACACTCAGAAGCCTCCATCCATAGATTCTGTCAGTTGCTTCATCTGTTTATGATCCACATTGCGTGCAGCAGCCACCACAGCCTCCCTGACACTGTTTTCCATCCCTGTAGATCTCACATTTTAGGAGGGAGCACAGGTTCTCTATGGGGTTCAGATCAGGTGAACAAGGGGCCATGTCATTATGTTTTCTTCTTTTAGCCCTTTCCTGGCAGCCGCGCTGTGGAGTATTTGGATGCATGTGATGAAGCATTGTCCTGCACGAAAATCATGTTTTTCTTGAACGATACCGACTTCTTCCTGCACCACTGCTTGAAGAAGGCGTCTTCCAGAGACTGGCAGTAGGTCTGGGAGTTGCGCTTCACTCCATCCTCAACCTGTAAAGGTCCCACAAGTTCCTCTTTGATGATACCAGCCCATACCAGTCCCCCACCTTGCTGGCATCGGAGTGGAGCTCTCTGCCCTTTACTGATCCAGCCTCAGCCCATCCATCAAGAGTCACTCTCATTTCATCAGTCCATAAAACCTTAGAAAAATCAGTCTTAAGATATTTCTTGGCCCAGTCTTGACGTTTTATCTCATGTTTCTTCTACAAAGGTGGTCGTTTTTCAGCCTTCATTACCTTGGCCATGTCCCTGAGTATCGCTCACCTTGTGCTTTTTGATACTCCAGTAACGTTGCAGCTCTGAAATATGGCAAAAACTGGTGGCTAATGGCATCTTGGCAGCTTCACGCTTGATTTTCCTCAATTCATGGGCAGTTATTATGCACCTTTTTTTTTCGACACGCTTCTTGCGACTCTGTTGGCTATTTGCCATGAAACGCTTGATTGTTCGTTGATCGCGCTTCAAATGTTTGGCAATTTCAAGGACTGCTGCATCCCTCTGCAGGACATCTAAACAATTCCTGACTTTTCAGATTCCGTCAATCTCTCTTTCTGACCCATTTTGCCAAGGAAAAGGAAGTTGCCTAATAATTAAGCACACCTTTATACTATAGGGTGTTGATGTCATTAGACCACAGCCTCCTCATTACAGAGATGATATCATTACGATTTACTTAATTGGTAGTTGGCTTTCAAGCCTATACAGCTTGGAGTACAACAACATGTATAAAAAGGATGATGTGATGAAAATACTCATTTGCCTAATAATTCTGCACACAGTGTATAATCGGCTGTATTTCACTTATAACGGCGGATTATAGTACTGTTTAATTGAATGGGACGACTGAAATCCTAAAACTGCAGCAAAAAAAGGGACAGAAACCGGTACAAAAAAATGAAAAGTGTGAACTACTGGTTGGATTCTGATTGTCCTCTGCTGTGTGCATGTAACCTAAAAGTATGATGGGTCACCTCTGGAGACCTCTGAACCTCCCCATGAAAGGAGTGGCCGTGCTTGCACAGTTTCATGTCTGAGGAGGGAAAACCCATTTGGGCCACTTACTGCACTTTTTATTTCTCTCCCACCCCCCATTTTGGGAAGCAGTGTCAAGATCCAGTTGTGTTGATTATTAGAGATAAGTGATAACTATTCCTATCATGTTTCTGTCTTAAAGACTATGATGATGGATTCTCCATGAAGCATACAGCAGCCGCTCGTTTCCAGAGGAATCACCGCTTAATTAGTGAGATCCTGAGCGAGAGCGTAGTGCCAGACGTGAGGTCCGTTGTCACCACAGCCAGGATGCAAGTCCTTAAAAGACAGGTCCAGTCCCTAATGGTCCATCAGGTGGGTACTGAAGTGCAGTTACTTTTTGTGACTATAGAGCAAGGCCGATAACACCTCATTTCTGCATTTATGTTCCTGTTGTAGGGCGGTTTTGCATCCAGCTAAATTCATTTTCGGGGAAACCTAGTAATTATTTTTAAATAAGAGTTTTGGCAGCATGCTTTGCCTACTTTGTTGTATTCCATGAAAACCCGCGGGGACGTTATGAAATTATTAATGGTGCAGAGGAATATTACAATCTATGGAGGGGCACAATCTAGCTAACCCTTTAAGGCAGGGGTGTCAAACTGCGGCCCTCCAGCTGTTTTGGAAACTACAACTCCCATCATGCCCACTGTTAGAGATTATACAAATGCATGATGGGAGTTGTAGTTTCCCAACAGTTGGAGGGCCGCAGTTTGACACCTGTGCCTTAAGGTATACTCACACGGCGTACTGGGGCGCGTATAGTACGCCGTGTGTTTTGGAAGTACTTGCTAATCAGCACATACTTCCAAGGATGGGTGGGGGCCAGCCCCATTCATCTCCATTATAAGCTCTACGAAGAAGTGACAATTGTATTTTACGCCGGGGGAGACCATGTGTAATTCATAGTTATCTACGAGAGCTATGAATTACCGCGATTGCGGCGCACATTTCGCCTGCATCAAAGCGCAAATACGCAGCGAAATGCGTGCCGCAATTATGACATGTGAACATACCCTTCGGGTATGTTCACGCGACGTATAGCAGTACGTGTTGTGCGCTCTGCTATACGTGGTGTGTTTTAGAAGTATGCGCTGGCAAGTACTCCTAAAGCGCTTCGGGGCCGGCCCCCACTCACTGTCATTATCCCCTAGCACAGAGAAGAGGTGGCATGTCACTTCTTTCTCCTCGCGCGCAGTATGTGTCGGGGAAAACGGGCTGTAATCGTAGCTCACAATGAGAGCTTTGAGGTACCATAGTTGCGGTCTGTACTTTGTGGCATCTTGCAGCGCAATTACACTCTGAATTACTGATCGCAAAGACTCCCATGTGAATATACTCTTAGCCCTGGTTCACACGGCTTATTCAAGCCGGAATTGCGAGCCGGATTGTGCTCGCAATTCCGGCTTGAATAAGGGGCGGGGCGGAGGCGCGGCCCGCCGGCCCATAGACTTGCATTATCCACGGCGTGTATTGTGTCTGGATAATGTGCAGGTGACTTTCTCCCCGCCCGGCGGATTCGCCGAGCGCGGAGGAGCGACGGAATCCACTATTCTCTATGAGAACTGTGGATTACCGTAATTACTGCGACGGATTGGCGCCGTACTGCAGCGCAAATACGGCGTGCAGTACGGCGCCAATCCACGGCGAAATAAGCCGTGTGACCATAACTTTTTGTATTTTTCTGTCTACATAGACATATGAGGGATATTTTTTTGTGGGACGAAATGTAATGTGTTATGGTTCCATTGACCAAACCAATATACTGGAAAATCTCAAATTCTGGTGTGGAATGAAAATTTTTGCAAGGGTTTTGTTTTCATGGCGTTCATTCTCTAGTATAAATGATGTGGTATTATATATGTAGTGTTTTCTCTATTTCAAATTTGCGCTGCATCAGCATTTTCTACCATAAATAACTTTTTTGTTTTTCCGCCTATGGACCTGAGTGAGGGCACTTTTTTGCAGGCTAAAGTGTTGTTTTGATGTCATTTTATGGTAAAAGGGGCCTTTTTGATTGATTTTTTTTCTTACGATTTTTTTGGGGACACAAAGTGACCACAAAAAAAAAGTCAAATTTTTGGCATTGCATGGGCAGAAAGTTGTAAGTGCAGTAAAATAGCAGCTATGAAACCGCTTAGCACACTGCAATCTCGTTGCGGGGGGGTGGGGGCGGGTTGGAAAGAACGATGCATAGCACTGCTCCTCATTCATTTAGACACTGGGGGCGTCTGACTGGTTAAACAGCAGAGAACGGAGCCAGTCCAATCTCTGCTATTGACGGTGAGTGTCAGCTGTATCTAACAGCCGGCACCCACCACGTATGGAGCAGGCTTAGTGAGTGAGCCCAATCCATGCTGTCTTAGCACTGCCATGATGTATTAAAACTTCATGGTGGGCTACAGGTTAAATAGTCCCTACTACGTTTTGGTTTTATAACAATTTAAACAAGGCTGACAACTGAAATACACCCATTTTAGGCTGGATTTGCACTTTTCATGTTTTAACATGTTTTTCATGCCGTCTTCATTGAGTTTTTTTACTACTTTTTTTTTTTTTTTTTTTTTTTATAAACTAAATGGAACATGCATTTGCAAAGTCAACCCATTGACTTTTTGGGCTAAAAACCGTACCAATTCAGAAGTGCTGGAACATTTATAAGTAAACACCGTGTATGTAAAAAAAAAAAAAAAATGGATATATGAATAAAAGGGGTTTTTGCCATCTCCTAAAATCCTCTGGTTCTTGTTCATAGCTCGCTCGGAAAACTGTGAGCTGGCCGTGCCTCATGCTGGTCTCCCCCATCCATTTATGTCAGTGAATAGCAAGGCACACACACTTTGGTTTATTCAGAAATCCCAGAAAAATGCGCGGGGAGAACTGTGCAAGCGGAACCATCTACCCGTTCTCTGAGGAAGCCACAGGCTGGCCTCAGAGGATTTTATAAGATGGCAAAACCCCTTTAAATGTAAGGTGGGGTTTTTGGTTTTTTTCCCAATTAAAAAATGGAACTGCTATGGACCCGGTGTTTTAGAAGTGTGCAAAGCTTTTAGGCTGGAGTACCTTATGCAGGTTTGGAACCAAAGATGAAGAAAATTGGAAGAAATTAAACTTTCCTTCCTACTGTATCCACTTTGGTTTTTGGATCAGAAAACCGCTTCAAAAACTGCACGTTTTTCAAGCCTAAGGTTGTATCTACACAGCAATTTAAAAATGCCGTCCAAAATCCTAAGGTGTTTTCAAATTACTGGACCGCACCACAACGCTTCTGCACAAAAAACAGCGGTCGCATTCCCCGCGGCCCAGTACATTGGGGCTGCGGGAATGCGAAATCAGTCCGGCAGAATATACAACATGTTTTATATTCTGCTGGATGGTTTTAGGTTTAGGAAAACCTCAGTGCAAAATTTGTTTTGACTACAGCACAGATTTTCTGGAGGCCTACACAGCGCTGGGTGCGATCAGTTTTTCAGCAGAATCAAAATTCTGAATCCATAGAGAACTATGGATTACGCCTCCTCTCCCCTGTGTGTACAATACGATCGTACTGTAAGTGACATGTCGATTATTGGCGCCGAATATGCGCCGCGATGGGTTGTGCCTCCTCCCCTCGCGCCGCGGGAGTACGTGCGTATTAGCGCGAGCTCCCGAAAGACATGATGTACTGTACGCGCCACAATACATCGTGTGAACATACCCGCAGGTCACAATACAAAATATATACTGGTAGCTCAATTGAACAAATCTTCAAGTGCGCTGTGCACTAGGGCTCCTCTTCACCCCCCACATCCTCTGTAACAAACACATCGCTGCACAGTGTCTCTACGTTTTAAAACATTATTTTATATGTTTATTCCATTCTGTTTATGTAACAATTCCATAAATAATACTTGCAGTTATTGCATAGTTCCAGTTCAAACGCATATACAGGCAAATGTTATCCAGAAGGCTCTGTATTCACATCTTGTGTAGTCAGAGGTAGCAGTCAGACAGGTGGCCGGCCGCACAGGTGTGCGACGTTTGGAGGCTACACCCGCCTTGAGAGAGAGCATATACCCTAAGGCTAGGTTCACATGGTGTATTTGCAGGGCGTAATTACGCCCCGCAATCACGCTGTGTGGCCGGGGGCGGATGCGGGGGGCCGACACCTCGCCGGCCCATAGACATTCAGTACCAGCGGCACGTATACGCCGCTGGTAATTCACATGTCACTTATCTCCCCCCGCGGCGGATTCGCCGAGCAGGGAGAGGAGACGTAATCCATAGTTCTCTATGAGAGCTGTGGATTACCGTAATGCCTGAGACGTTTTCAGCTCGTAATTTGCGCACTCCGGCGCGTAATTACGGACTGAAATACGTCCAGTTTTAAGCCGTGTGAACATGGCCTAAGGTTACACGGCAGAAGTAAAATACCGTCGGAGTCTGTTAGAATACGATCAGAATTTTGCCATGGGTTTTATTTTTTTTATGGGTGTTTTTTGGAGTAGGCTTTTGGCCGGCCCACATAATTTCCCAGCAGAGAAAATGTTCTAGGTTTTTTGATCGGATTTGAAATCCGAGCTGTGTAGACTATAGCTCGGATTTTTTATTGAGGTCTATGGGGATGGTTCACAGTTGGATTTTTTTGCAGATTCTAAATACTGAATCCCCATAAAATCCGACTAAAGACCAGTGTCATGTAGACGTAGCCTAATAATGATTAGGAGTCATGACTAATTTGAGTGAGGCAGCCTTATTCTAGAGAATAGGCATGAGCAGTACAAGTAACACAGCTGCTCGGGCATCAGTGCTATGTACTATGAGTCCTCTGTAAAATTCTTATTGTAATACTGAGGGAATAAGAAAGGTAAAAAAGACAAAAAAAAATGCTAAAAGCAGCTTCTAGAAACCCTTGTCCTTAGGAGTCGTGGAGTCTTGGGACGTATTCACACAAAGCAGTTGAGATGCTGTTACAGCATCTCGTTTTTGTGCAGTTTTGCAATGTAGTAATTGGCAGCGTGGTTTTTACAGGAGAAACATGTAAAAGATATGTTTCACCTGCTCAAAACTGTGTGGGCAGTCACGATCAGGTAACCACATGCAGTTTTTCAGATGCCGTTCTGGTACAGTTTTTTATCTGCACCTCAGCCTCTACGTGTAAATACACTCTTAAAGTAGGATGCCTTTCTTCGCATGGTTGCGTGAGTAAACACGCTGGGTAGAAACGAGCCTCGCCCCAGTCTGCAGGTGTGGTGAGTGGGTGTGTGTGCTCATGCCTGAGTTATCATTGATGGGGTTGTAGCTCTGACGTCAGTGTAAGGACATAACACATTCTCTCTGTTTTACGTTTGTTTTTTGGGGCGTTACAGCATCTCACTTTTGGCTGTGACACATCTGGTCAGCCTGGAGCCGGGCTTGGGTCTGCTGAAAGATTTCATCAGCTCGGGCAGCAGCAGTTCCTTTTTTGGGAGCATGACTGGTCTTTAAAAGATTTAAGTTTTAGGAGACTTTTCAAATTCAGTCTAGTTAAATGGGGCACCTGTATCAAAGCTGCACCAGACTTCTGGATTAAATTGTGGCAAAAATAATATTGTACCTACTTTACACCTCCTTTATTTTGTATTTTAGACAGGTCCTAGTCACCTCTGTGCCTCCTCCAACAAAAAGGGGTGCGGCTTCGCTGAAACCGGCATAGTTTAGCATAAATGAATGTATTGAAATCGGCCCAAAATCTGCATTAAAAAAGTATCCAAAATTGCATCTGTAATGCCTGTATAGATACGTATTTGCCGTGTACTTGGATACGTTTTTACGGATGCATATTTCACTACGTTTTCTTTTAAATTAACAGACCTAACGTAGACATTCAAATTTGGACGCAATGCATATTTTAAGCGTGAAAACGCATCTAAATACGTACCAGAAGGTGGTGTACATATTTGGCTACGTTTTTTAACATTCAAAAACGCACCCCATTGTTTCCTGTGGGGATTTTACATGCGTAAAACGGATCAAGAATTGACATTTCACTTCTTTGTCCGCGTCCGCAAAGTGAAATACAACTGCGTATGTAAAATACGTATCGTGTGAACTACGGTACGTGTTTTACATTGGAATCAATGAGATCCGACGGGAACATTGTAAAATGCGTATTTTGGTACGTAATATAGATTGCAAGTACGCCGTGTGAACATACCTTTAGACAGGATTGATAAATCTGCCTCAGTCTGTTCATGGCAAGTTGTGGTAGTTGAAGATATGTTGAGAATGATAGGTCATAGAGAGGTGAAACCCAGTCCAAAACCTTCCAAACCTCCTGATCTAGCTATGTGCAAATTGGGCAAAATTGCTTTGTGAATATATATAATATATATTTATTTGTATATATATTATGTATATATATATTATATATTAATAGTGATATATATATAAATATATATATATATATATAAATAATATATATATATAATTATATATATTATATATATTTTATTGATGTGTAAATGGTTGATTTACTCGTCTGTGTTTTACATCAGCGCAAGTTGGAGGCCGAGCTGTTACAAATTGAGGATCGTCACCAGGAAAAGAAGAGAAAGTTCTTAGAAAGCACCGAAGCCTTCAACTATGAGCTGAAACGGGTATTTTTTCTGGGAAATATATCGATGTCCATGCCCTTGGGTAGGGAAGCAAAGTCAGCAGCTTGAACCTACTTCAAAACAGAGCTTGAAAAAAAATCGGGCTAGTCTCCTATATCTAAATCTCCTACTATTGATACATCAGAACAGGGGCATAACTAGAGAAACCTGAGCCCCATAGCAAGCTTTTAGATGCCCCTCCCCTGCCTGCCTCCCCAACCACGAACATTTACCAGGACCTCTTAGGTCATGCAATTACTAGATAATTACCTCACCATATATTTCACCATCATACTGCTACCAGTCAAATCCCACTATAGCTAGATCAACATTACCAATAGCGCTACTACATAGGAACCTGATTATACGGCCAGAACGCGACCACAAATTACCACCACATAGTGACTGAATAATACCCCTATACTATAACTGAATAAAGTTCAGTATACAAAGACCTATATTATCACCATATAGTGGTATATACCAGTGTACACAGGTAACCTACAGACTGTATATTACCACCATATAGTGGTAGACACCAGTGTACACAGGCTCTGCAGACATATGTGATTAAAGTCCAGTTACAGCTTTTGACTCACAGGTGATGTTTGACAAGTCATTGGGTCTGTTTTGCATCCGGTTCAGATGTCCTGGATGGCCCGGGCGTTCAGAGGCAGGATACGTCAGGCCCCGCAGCTCCGCGTCCGCCGACAGTGAACTGTTGTGTTCATTGCCGGCGGGCTGCTGCAGCAGAACTGCCGGGGGAGCAGACGTGGCAGCAGCTGCCCCGGGGCCCCTAAGAGCCTGGGCCCCGTGGCAGCTGCTAAGTCTGCTACCCTAGTAGTTACGCCCCTGCACCAGAAGTGTCCAGTGTATCCTAGCTCAGTATCCGTGTAGTGTAGGTCACCTTTTACCCAGCATGGGTTATTATAACATCCTGCGTGGATGGCCTGCAGTCTCCCTGTCCTCTGTATGTTGGTTTATCTTTACTCTTGTTTGCTTTTCCACAGCTGTGCAGCCGAAAGTGGAGGTTGACATGGACAAAATCGCAGCAGAGATCGCTCAGGCAGAAGAACAGGCTCGCAAACGTCAGGAAGAACGGGAGAAAGAAGCAGCAGAACAAGCTGAACGCAACCAGAACGCTGCAGCAGCAGCCGCCGCCGCTGCGGCGGCGGCAGCTGCTGCGGCTGAGGAGGAGCAGGAAGCTGTGAAGCCTGAAGAGAAGGATGGAGAGGAGGAGGTGGCGATGGAGACGGGTAGGTGCATTCTTTGAGATGATTCACCTTTTGGAGGTCGGTGCCGTAACACTGCCTGACAGAGTTATTTGTAATATTAGTACATATCAAAAAATTAGAATATCATTGAAAATTAAAGGGGTTCTCCAGGACTTTTGACTTGTTATAGGGCTCACAACTGTATTATATTACACCTTGTAATCCATACTGTAATGAGTCTATTCAATATATGGGTTTCTCTATTTGACTTAAATTATCTTCTCATTGATAATCTAATTTTTTTGAGATGCACTAGTATTTCTGTTTGCATTTTCATTGCAAGTTTTAGGTTCAAAGCCTGAAGTCACACACGTAACGTTTGCCTTTTTTTTTCTTTTTTTTTTTCCTGTTAAAGGGGTTGTCTCACTACATTGATTCATCTGACCTTAGTCCTGTTTTCTTGGTTTCATTTTGAATTCAGGGGCGTGTTTACTGGCTTCTACTAGGCTGCAGTAGAAGCCAGGTCTGTAGCTATAGTGACCTGAGGAGCTGATGCAGCCCATACAAGAGGGGATATCTAGGAATAGGTAGGACACTGTTAATGGACATATATTGCAAAGTGACTTGTTTTTGCAAGATCTTTAACGTAAAAAAGCAATGCTTGTAGTGAGACAACCTCTTTAAGGCCAGAGATGGATCCAACAGGAAAGAAACCTCCCCCTTTATGTTTCCACTACATTTTTAAAAACTGCACTAAATGCTATCTGTATGATCCTAGCCGTAGGCTCTGCCTTGTGTCAATGCTCCTGATGCTCTTATTATTTGCGTCCATTGAGGTGCCCGCCATCTTTACAGTGCTGGATGCACTATTTTTTTGGGTCAGTTGTGGTGGAACTGCCGACAGAGCTTCTGATGGAAGTGTGAACTGCATAGAGCCCGTTCCATAGTAATTTTGTCAGGTCTCGCACTTCCCTCTGGCTCCAGCTTGTTTCAGGTAGTAGATTGTGGAGGTGGGTTGCTGCCGGGGAAAGCTTCTCCACCTGTTGTAGCTGCCGGGCTTTTTGTTTCTATCATTTTTGTCAAAAAATATACTGGGAAAAGTTAAAAATCTTTGGATGTTGCAGTTGAGTTGGCAACTATTTGTGTGAGCAGTGAGCATGTGCCACTTTCTGTTCCAGAGGACACCCCTTCTGTGCCTCCGCCAGAGGAGACAAATGAGAGCCAGCAAAACGGAGAGGAAGGAACTTCTACCCCAGAGGACAAGGAGAGCGGGCAGGAAGCTGTGGACAGCACGCTGGATGAGGGGACGAGTGACAGCAACACTGGGTCCGAGAGCAACAGCGGAACAGTGGACGAGACCACTACAGACCAAGCAGCAGAGGAAGCCGACCGCAAGGATTGAGTTCTGCGTCCTAGCAGCTGCTTGTGTTATATTTTATTGTTACCATTGGGTTGGTCGGGGAAGACGTCTCAAATCATTCCTGTGTTATAAACCCACTAGATCGTCGCTTCTTGACGCCATCTCTGCGGAGCATTTGTCAGCACAGCTTTATCTGTTATGGTGAAATCCAGTGGTTTGGCATCTGCACCATAAAAATGGCGTCAAGTAGCGTTTTAGCTGGAGGATGCAAGTCTGCCCTCGATGTACTGCAGCCTGACCGTAGGACTAGATTGCGTCCTTACATCGGGTATAAACGAGCTTCTTTACAAATTCGGAAACCCATCGATGTTCAGGTTCTGCGTTCTTTTAATTCTTCACCCTAAATTCAATTTTAATGCCCCCATCCCATCTTCTCACCCTCCAGCATGCTGCACCTTGGTAGCTAATATGGCCTAGACACAATGCTTCAGTTGTGTTAGAAAATCTACTGGATCAATTGATATTTTTTATTACTTTTTTTTTATCAAATGCAAATGAAATAAAGAAGAATTAAATACTTTGTACGCTTGGTTTTCTTCTGGTTCTGTGACCTTAAGAAGTATTTGCTGCTTTCCAGATGCCCTAAAAAGCACATGTAACTTTATGAATAGGGAAGACACATTTTGGCGATGGATGTAATTACCTGGATCTTGCATATGATTTAAAGTGATCATAGGTGTAAATAAGAAGCAGTGTTTGGGCATTATGATTTGTATAAGGCATTCTTCCTCTGCAGGCTTCATGTCCAGCTTCTAGTTGTCCCTGAACTAGTGGATGGAGATTATTTGCTTTAACGTCTCCTGTACAAAAGACACACACATTTAGAAATCCTACTCCCCTATCTATGTCTGTACACCATACCCTGAGAAGCAGCAGCAGAATGAAAGACATTTAGGGCACGTCCCCACGGCACAGGACAAATACCGGTCGGTTTATTGGACCGGTTTTTGTGCCGTGCACATGACCACAGGGGGGTGGCTTTTCTGCGTGATTGGGGACCGCTGCACGGGTTTTCCATAGTGGCCTGTGTAAAAGTTTACGGATGGTTTGCAAGACCGCAAACCGTCTGAAAAACAGTCCGCAAACTGGTGCCGTGGGGACAAGGCCTTAGAGAGCAGCCTTTTTCTCTCTGTCGCTTTCTACACTTGTGTGTGTCTTTTTCTGCCTTGTGTGTGTCTTTGCTGCTCTGCCTCTGTCTCCTTCTGTATGTGCCTCCCTGCATGCGCTCCTCTTTTTTGCTCGGTGCCTGCCTGCATGCACGCCTCTCTTTTTTGCTCGGTGCCTGCCTGCATGCGCACCTCTTTCGCTCGGTGCCTGTCTGCGTGCGCGCCTCTCCTGTGCTCAGTGCCTGTCTGCGTGCGCGCCTCTCCTTCGCTTGGTGCCTGCCTGCGTGCGCGCCTCTCCTTCGCTCGGTGCCTGCCTGCGTGCGCGCCTCTCCTTCGCTCAGTGCCTGTCTGCGTGCGCGCCTCTCATTTGCTCAGTGCCTGTCTGCGTGCGCGCCTCTCCTTCGCTCAGTGCCTGTCTGCGTGCGCGCCTCTTTCGCTCGGTGCCTGCTGCGTGCGCTGCCTCTCTCTTCGCTGGTGCCTGCCTGCGTCGCGCTCTCTCCTTCGCTTGGTGCCTGCCTGCGTGCGCGCCTCTCCTTCGCTCGCCTGCCTGCGTGCCCGCCTCTCCTTCGCTCGGTGCCTCCTGCGTGACGCCTCTCCTTCGTCGTGCCTGCTGCGTGCCGCTCTCTTCGCTCGTGCCTCCCTGTGTGCGCTCCTCTCTTTTTCCCTCGGTGCCCCCTGCGTGCGCTCCTCTCTTTTTCCCTCGGTGCCTCCCTGCGTGCGCTCCTCTCTTTTTCCCTCGTTGCCACCGTGCGTGCCCTCCTCTCTTTTTTCCCTCGGTGCCTCCCTGCGTGCGCTCCTCTCTTTTTCCCTCGGTGCCTGCCTGCGTGCGCTCCTCTCTTTTTCCCTCGGTGCCTCCCTGCGTGCGCTCCTCTCTTTTTCCCTCGGTGCCTCCCTGCGTGCGCTCCTCTCTTTTTCCCTCGGTGCCTCCCTGCGTGCGCTCCTCTCTTTTCCCTCGGTGCCTCCTCTGCTGCGCTCCTCTCTTTTTCCCTCGTCTGCCTGCTGCTCTCTTCTTTATTCCATTGGTGCCTCCCTGTAGTGCGCTCCTTATCTTTTTTTCGCTCGGTGTCCTGCGTGCTGCTCCGTTCTGTTTCCGCTCGGGCCTTGCCTGCTGCGTGCGCTTCCTCTCCTTTTCGCTCAGGTGCCTGCCTGGTGCACATCCTCTCTTTTTTCCCTCGGTGCTGCCCGCGGGTGCGCTCCTCTCTTTTATTTTCGCTCAGTGCCTCCCTGCGTGCGCTCCTCTCTCTCTCTATCGCTCTGTCCCTGCCCGCGTAGCGCTCTCTCTTTTTCGATGAGTGTCTGGGTCCTGGTGCGCTCTTCTTTTTCGCTATCGGAAGCCAATCCCTGCGGCATTCCTTTCTTTTTTCTGCTCAGCACTGTGTACATCCCTGCTTGTCGCGCTCTTTCATTTTCGCTTCGGGCATGCAGCCTGCGTGCGCTCCTTTCTTTTTCTGCCGTGCCTCCTGCGTGCGCTCCTCTCCTTTTCGCTTCGTGCCTGCCTGCGTGGACGCCTTCCTTTGTCGCTCGGTGCCTCCACGATGGTTGACGCTCTTCTTTTCTTCCTTGGAGCTCCCTGCGTGCGCTCCTCTCATTTTTCGGATCGATGCCTCCAATGCTGGCGCTCTCTCTTCTTTTTCGTCAAGTGCCTCCTGCGTGGTAAACTCTTCTCTCTAATTCCGCTCTTGTGCTGCCCGCGTGCGCTCCCTATTTTTCGCTCGTTTTTCTGCCTGCAAGTGACGCTCTACTTCTTATTTCCCTACGTGCCTCTCTGCGTGCGCTCCTCTCTCTCTCGCTCGGTGCCTCCCTGCGTGCGCTCCTCTCTCTCTCGCTCGGTGCCTCCCTGCGTGCGCTCCTTTCTTTTTCGCTCGGTGCCTGCCTGCGTGCGCTCCTCTCCTTTTCGCTCGGTGCCTGCCTGCGTGCGCTCTCTCTTTTTTCCCTCGGTGCCTCCCTGCGTGCGCTCCTCTCTCTCTCTCTCTCGCTCTGTGCCTGCCCGCGTGCGCTCCTCTCTTTTTCGCTCGGTGCCTGCCTGCGTGCGCTCCTCTCTTTTTCGCTCGGTGCCTGCCTGCGTGCGCTCCTTTCTTTTTCGCTCGGTGCCTCCCTGCGTGCGCTCCTCTCTCTCTCTCTCGCTCTGTGCCTCCCCGCGTGCGCTCCTCTCTATTTCGCTCGGTGTCTGCCTGCGTGCGATCCTATCTTTTACCCTCGGTGCCTCTCTGCGTGCGCTCCTCTCTCTCTCGCTCGGTGCCTCCCTGCGTGCGCTCCTCTCTCTCTCGCTCGGTGCCTCCCTCTCTTCTTTTTTTTTTTTACAATATATTATAAAGCCTCTTATAGTCGCTTGTATTATTTAATTATGCACAGTTTGTAGAAAGGTTGGTGACAATGTGTCGTTCTGCAACCCCGGACTGTACAGTAGGACCTGTGACCTGCTGCTGTGCATGTTGTGGCACTGCCAGTAGTCGGCTAGCAGGGCCATGTCTGGATTTGTAGTTTCACACCGTCCTGCAGGTTGCAGATTACTTCTTCTCGTGCTGTTCTGATGCTCGGGGTGGAATCTGTGCAGTAGAATTTTACTACTTTCTGCGCAATGACATCAGTCCCGGTACCTGTTCAGTGTTTACTATGCTCTTGTCCCTCTGCCAGGTAATTATGCTGGGAGCTTGGTTTTATGAGAAGTTCGATACCATGAGGAGTCCTGGAGCTGATGTTTGTTTGGCTGATGATGAAGGCGAATTTCTGACGGGCTTATTAACTATCTCCAGGTGATTGCAGTGTTTCTGCTCAGCACATTGTTTTGTAACATTGGATGCACCCTGTCATTTTCTTAAAGGGGTTTTATCATTTCATTAAATGGTCTTCAGAATAAGGGGACAGTGAAAACAAGCAACTTTGCAATTGGATGTCATTAGCCAAGCTATCTTGTATTCACAGGTTTCCTTATCTTCTGTTTCTGGGATCCCTCCTCCTTGCATTTCACTAGCTGAGAGCTCATTTACATTCTGTACAGCCCCCCCAACGGAGTGAGGTTGTATTTGTTTTTTTCAGGTACCATTTTGGGATAGATGTAACTTTTGTGATCACTTTTATTCCAATTTTTAGGGGATCTGAAATGACCAAAAACTCCCCCCAATTCTGGCGGTTTTAATTTTTTTTTCTTCAACGGTGTTCAGCATACGGGATAAAGTATATGTTAATTGACCGGACTTTTACGGCCGCGGCGATACCAATTATGTGTCATTTTTGTATTTTTTACTTTTTTTATTTGTACAATGCAAAAGGGGGGTGATTTGAACTTTTAATATGTATATTTTATTACTTCAACATTAAGTCCCCCTAGGGCTCTTGACCACTAAGAGGCATGATAGTTTGTACAGCCTATTGCATTGTATACACAAAGTAGTAGAACGAGTAGTAGCTGCCATGTAAACCGATTGGGGCTCCACGATCATGCCCTGATCGGACTGAGGAATGGTGTGCAGCATCTATGGGGTTAAGCAGCACAGGATGGAGCCAGTTTCATCCCGCGCTGTAACCTGCAGGTGCTGGCTGCAATTAGCAGCCGGCTCCTGCAGCGAAAGCCCCTGACACTGGCACGTAAGCTTACACCCAGTGTCATTAAGGGGTTAGGCTATGTTCACATGGTGTAATTGCGGTGACGTATTTCGCTGGCCTCATAGACATTCATTATTCTCGGCGCGTATACGCCGTGAATAAATGACATGTCGCTTATCTCCTCGCTCGCACAATACGGCGAGCGGGGAGAGAAGTGACGTCATTTATTCACGGCATATACACGCCAAGGAGACATAATCCATAGTTCTCTAAGAGAACTGTGGATTACCGTAATGCCTGGGACGTATCTCGCCCCGTATTTAGTGCAGTACGGCGCGAAATCCGGGGCGAGATATGTCCCATTTTAAGCCGTTTGAACATATCCTTAAGGCCTTGAAGTTAAAGGGAAGGTGTCATCAGAAAATGATCTATTGTTTTTATATGAAAACACATTCTTTGCAGGATTTTTTTTTTTTTAAAAATTAGTAAGGGAAATAACACCCCAAGATTCTCAGTTTTCACTTTGCCCACTAGGCCTAATAGTCTGACACTTCCTGTTCTGTAGAGATTTCCAGCAGTCTCATTATCAGCACAGGCAGGGTTACACTGAAAGGTGACACCAACGTGTATAGACAACACAGGATCCACCATTCACAAAAGCAGATAGTCACCGCTCCCCTTCTCCCTGCACACTGACTTCTTCCCAGGTCACAGAGTATGCCTAGAAAACAATGGGTCTGCTCCTGTTCACAGACTCCTATGTCCACGTAGCTGCTGTAAAGCATCTCTCTAAATGCTGTTAAAAGCAGCTCAGGCAAGATGGCCGCCCCCATAATCCTATACAGAAATTAAAAAAAATGTACAATCCGAAAATAAAACAGCTAAGAAGAAAAGACCATGTATCCATACCTAATTTCAATAATTAAAAAAAATGGCGATAGATTTCATTTAAAGCATTGATAAAGCTGCTAAAATAAGGTTCAAAAGGGAAATGGAAAAGCTAAGGATTGCTGAGCAGCCGTGTCACACTGGGATAACTTTGGGGCGTGCAAGGAAACAATATGGGTATGTTCACATGAAGTACTGTAGGGTGGGCGGGGGAGGAGGGGGTCGGCAGCCCGTCAGTCCCATTGAAATTCATCACGCGTGGCGCGTATTTGCTGTGAATAATTGACATGTCACTTATCTCCCTGCGCGTATTGTATGAGCGGGGAGAGGAGGCGTAATCCATAGTTCTCTGTTACATATGTGCAGTATTGCAATTATAATTAGCCCTTTGAGGGCAACCAGGAAGAATATATTACCTCCCCCATAGGTAGATAGGTACATATGACTCTTGTAGGTAGATAAGTGGGTATAAAGCCCCCTGTAGATTACAGTTATATCTGCCCATGTAGGTAGATAGGTATTTTTTCCCCCTGTAGCCAGGTAGTAAATTGCCCCCTGTAGCCAGGGAGATGCCCCACATAGCCCACCTGCAGCCAGGGAGAAGCCCCACGTAGAACTATGGATCACCGTAATTTCTGCGCGCATCTTGCCCGTATTAGAGCACAAATACACGGCGAAATGTGCGCCGTATGAACATAGCCTATGAGGTTTTACCCTCCATCTCTAAACAACTGAACGTCTGTTTTTCTTTATAATTGAAAACAATTATTGTCACCGCCATTTATTCCAAAGACTTGTCTATTACAGCTCTTTATGCTGTTTTTTTGCATGACTTACACCCAAGAAATACCAATGATGTCAATGATTGGCAGCAGCGGTACATAAATAATGTATATGACATCTGCAGTAGAGGTAGGGGCTACTGGGGCGGCAGTGGTACTAAATTTACGGGTGCAGAGAAATTTTTCCTATTTTATTACATTTCCACCATTTAAACATTTTTTTTTTTTTTAATCCTAAAGACCCCTTTAAAGGGAGGGGGTGGGACCCTCTCTGAGTCCACATGTCACTGTGTCTCTCGCTGTGTCTCTCCCTATCAGTCTTATTTTGTAAGAGCTGTATACATACCTCAGGCTGCATTCAATCTAGACTGAGCACTGATCTCTTCTCCTCTCACAGCTGGAGATGCTCTATGAACCGCACAGATCTTGCTTCTATGCAGGAGAGTTTGGCACCGGGACAAAACGATTGTTTTCTCATTGTAGAATCTGTTGCAGTCTGTTTCTGCTGGGTGTGGAGAGAAAAAATGCTACGGCCCCTAACTCTGAGTCAGGCAGGGATCAACACAAATTGTGCTATTTCCTGATTGTGTAAGCCCTGCAGTGTAATTCTGTTTCTTCTGCCTGTATAAAGTGAAAATGTGACGGTCACTTACTCTGAGTGAGAGACACAGCTCCGTGTATAGGTGGAAGTGCAAAAAAGTTATTGGTCCCAGAAAATGGGGCTGCGGCGCAAATTTCAAAAGTAGAAATGTTTGGATTTTTTACGGTCCTATAACATAATCTAATCCCTACATGTCTGGTGTTGCCGGAATCATATCAACCTTCAGAATACAGAGAACACATGATTTATACTGGAGAGTAAACAGCGTTGGGAAAAAAAAACAAAAACGGCAAACATGGCGCAAGGAATTTTATTTTTTTATTTCATGTTTTGACCCAATTTTGTTTTGCGGTTTCCCAGTATATTCTATGGTACTGTGAATGAGACAAATAGAAAGTACTGGTTGTCCCACAAAATAACAGCCCTTATATGTACATGGAAAAATAAAAAAGTTATGGCTCTTGGAAGGCCAGGAGGAAAAAATGAATGTCAACAAAAAAACAAACACTTTGTTCTTAAGGGGTTAAAGGGAATGTCTTATGCTTTATCTGCACTCAGGAAGTTCTCCTCTTGTACTTAGTGAGACAGTGCATCAAAGTAATTGTGGCCATCAGGGCAGCTGTCTACAGATCTTGCTTCACAGGTTTGGCCAGAAATATTCTGTTAGTACATTGAATTCACTGTTTCTGCACTGTTATCACTTGGGTCTTATTCTCATCATGTTTTGGTCTCTTTCGGAGATAGTTTTGTTCTCTATCGGTGATATTTGTCAGGATACCTTGAAAAAAATTGTCCTGATAGATACCGTGAACGGGCTGTGATGGGGGCATAGGACTCTATAGAACCAATGTAGTCTAAAGTGGATCATAGTTATTCTGTTTCCTGCATGCCTGCGCTCTATGCACCACATAAAGTGTACATGTTGGGGATATAGAGCAAACGTAGTCCATTTTAGATTACACTGCTAAAAAAACCATAAAGGGAACACGTAACACTGTAACTCCAAGTCAATCACACTTTAATTAAATCAATCTGTCCAGTTATGAATCAATGCTGATTGTTAATCAGTTCCCCCTGCTGGTCTGCAAATGGAACAGACAACAGGTACAACTGGTTGGCAATTAGCAAGACAACCCCTTTAAAGGAGTGGTTCTGCGGGTGGTGACCCCAGACCATTTCTCTGTTATCCTCCTTTTGCTTGTGGTTTTGGTCACTTTTGCATTTTGTCATTGCTCTCACCCATAGAGGTAGCATGAGGCGGTGTCTACAACCCACAGAAGTTCCTCAGGTGCTGCAACTCATCCAGGATGGCACATCAATGCGAGCTGTTGCAAGAAGGCTAGATGTGGCTGTCAGCAGTGTACAGAGCCAGATACTAGGAGACAGGCCAGTACATCAGGAGATGTGGAGGGGGCCGTAGGAGGGCAACAACCCAGCAGCAGGGCCGCTGCCTTCTCCTTTGTGCAAGGAAGAACAAGAGGGGCAGTGCCCAAGCCCTGAAAAATGACCTCCAGGAGCCACTACTCTCCATGTGTCTGCTCAAACTGTCAGAAACTCCATGACAATGGTATGAGGGCCTGACGTTCACAAATCAGTGTCTCGCTTACAGCTCAACACCGCGCAGGGCGATTGCCAGTGGCCAGAGAGACATTTGTGCCCTGTGCTCTTCACGGATGAGAGCAGGTTCATACTTTGCACAAGTGAGTCTGGAGATGCCACGGAGAATGTTCTGCTGCCTGCCACATCCTCCAGCATTACCGGTCTGGCAGTGGGTCAGTGATGATGTGGGGAGGCATTTCTTTGGAGGGCGCATAGCCCTCCATGTGCTAACCGGAGGTATCCTGACTGCCATTAGGTACCGGGATGAGATCCTCAGACCCAGTGGGAGACAATATGCAGGTGCAGAGGGCCCTGAGTTCCTTCTGATGCCTGACAATGCTCGGCCTCGTGTGGCTGAAGTGTGTCAGCAGTTCCTGCATGATGAAGGTATTGATGCTATGGACTGTCCTGCCCGTTCCCCAGACCTGAATCCAATCGAGCACATCTGGGACATCATTGTCTCGTTCCATCCACCACATTACAACACAGACTGTCCAGGAGTTGACTGATGCTTTAATCCAGGTCTGGGGGAGATCCCTCAGGAGAACATCGGCTGTCTCATCAGAAGCATGTCCAGGCATTATAGGGAGGTCATACAGGCACGTAGAGGCCACACAAACTACTGAGCCTCATTTCCTTATCTTTCAGGCATTTCCACTGAAGTTGGATCAAATTTGATTTTACACTTTCACTTTGAGTATCATTCCAAATCCAGACCTTCCACTATGTAATAGACTAGAATATTTCATTGACTGAGATCTAGGATGTAGTTTTTTGGTGTTCCCTTTATTTTTTTTGAACAGTGTACATTAGCCCTATATATTTCTATGCCCCCATCACAGCCCTTACATCAGGACAACGTTTTCAAGGTATCCCAACAGATACCAGCGATGGAGGCCAAAAACATGATGTGAATAAGGTGCAGGAACAGTAGTTTTACAGGTTTGGTCGGAGATATCATGTAAGTGCATTGAAGTAATATCTGTAGATCGCTGCCCTCATGGTGAATAGTAGGACGTGTAGACAGTGTTTTGCGAAAGATTAAGCCCCATGATTGAGTTGTGCAGTCTTTTGTGTTGGCAGTTTTAGGAGTCTTTATTTTCTGCTGACAAGAGTTTCATGGCTGCGGCATATGAATGAATGTGTGAGATGTGAGTGCGTGTTTATGACCAAGATCAACCCATCTCATTAAAAGCACAACAGATAGTAATTACCACAGGGATGTCCTGGAATGTCTTTCAGAATGTGTCATCGGATATTACCACACTGTCTGGGCGTTTGAGGAATCCTGAAAGTTTGTAAGTTTGAAGATAGTAAATTCGGGCTGAGCCTTTTTGTGTCATAACACAGAGGAAAGTTAAAAAAGGTTTGTTAGAGATTTAAGTGTCTTTGTTTTTCTGAAATAGCGCCACTGTTGTCCATGCCTCAGTCTGATATTACAACTGGTATTTCCGAGCAAAGCATTGACAATGGAACAATGTCCTAACTTCAACTTTATTGCAAGGAATAGTGTAAAATTAAAACAGAAAGATATACACTTACTGTGATATAGCAGCATGCAAACACTAAATATTACACAAGGCAGTGCAAATATAAACATGTGCATGAGATACAATTACAATACAGAAATGTGTGTGCAGACATACAGTTTATGCATGGAGGGTGCAGCGCTGTCTGCCACAAGCATGGTTCTAACGGTAAACCATAAACAGCAGCTATGGACAGAGATCACAATAACATGCATCACTGTACAATATGCAGTCTTGAATGGTAGTTTGGACATACCAGTGATGCTACTGTAGGTTTAGATGGGAGAGAATGGTGAACATATCTTCACTCTACATGTGTCTTGGAGAAAAAGGCTGTTAATGAAGGAGATTATGATGTCAGCAAGGGTCAGGTGATGTGGTTATGGCAGCTTTAAAGGGACATACTTAGGAGCGTATGTGTGCAAAAACAGCCACTAGATGGCGCTGTTGCGACTAAACAGAAATGCATAAGAAGTACTGCTAAAGAAATATTACTGAGGCATGACCACTAGCATGGCGCTGTTTCTGAAAAGAAAGGTTTTTGGGTTTTTGTAATCTGAGAAAAACCCTTTTAAAGATGAAGACAATGTCGGCCTCCAAAATTTTGCATTGATGACCAGCCAACACTTTCTAAGATTTTCAGCAATGAAATCTTGGGACACAGATAATTTATTATAGACTTCCTTCTAAGCATGAGATTGAGACCTCTGAAAATGAGGTTCCAAAAGGAGGAAAATTGTTGAGAGGCAGTGTTCCTGCTTATAGAGACCACCAGGTGGCGTAGGGAGTTTTATAGGCAAAGCAATGCTCCCTGGGTAAAAGGTAGAAAAATTATTTCTTCTCCAGAAGAAAGACAGCTGTTTCTCTAGTGCCATTGTGGGTAGCAACCCTATAAAGGAACTGTGTCGTGAGAAAATGACCGATTGTTTAGCCCCTTAACCCACCATGATGTATTAGTGTGTCATAGCAGTGTTAAGGGAGTATGGAATGTGCTCACTCACTGAGCCCGCTCCATACACAGCGGGTGCCGGCTGTTAGATCCAGCTGACAGCCGCCACTAATAGTAGAGATCAGTGCCGACTGTTTAACCCCTTAGGTGCCGCAGTTTCTAAGCAAATGAGAAACGGTGCACCATATCTCACTCCCATCAGCACCTCCACGGCGAGAGCGAGGTGTCAATAGATTAATATGGCGGCTGGAAGCCTTGTGAAGGCTTCCATCGTTGCCATGTCTGCTATCCTAACACTTCCTGCCCCAGTCCTGCCACTCCAGGACCATGAAATGCTTCTTACGGAGCTGCTCCTTAGTTGCCCTGGTTGTGTGTTTCAGGTCATTTCCCTGCTGGAAAACCCAGACATGACCAATCTTCAATGCTCTTACTGAGGGAAGGAGGTTGTTGGCCAAATTTTCCCGATACATTGGCCCGTCCATCCTCCCTTCAATACGGTGCAGTTAACTTGTCCACTTTGCAGAAAAGCCCCCCAAAGATATGATATTTCCACCCCCTTGCTTCACAGCTGGGACGGTGTTCTTGGGGTTGTACTCATCCTTCTTCCTCCAAACACGGCCAGTAGAGTTGATACCAAAACTTTCTATTTTGGTCTCATCAGACCACATGATCTTCTCCCACCTCCTCTGGATCATCCAGATTGAACTTCAAATGAGCCTGTACTACATGGTTTTTTAGCAGAGGCACCTTGATGACCCGCAGGATTTTTTAAACCCCCTGGGCTGTGTAGTGTGTTTATTTAAAGGGAATTTTGAGGACATTGGTTCAGCTCTATTAAAGGGCATTGACCAGGTCCTCCCCATAGGGTTTTGGGCTGATCCCTCCTTTGGGGGCACCTTTCCCCAAAAAAAATTTTTGGGGGGGAAGATTGACAGGGAAATTTTTGTTTTTTTTCCCTTTTCTAATAATTTTCGCCAAAATCCACGGCTGTTTTTTACGGGCAGTTTGCTTTCCAAAGGGTTTGGGGTTTTTTTTTTATTTTTCTCTTGGATTTTTGGAGGGTTTTGGTTGAACCCCAAAGAGAAATTGGGGAAATTTTGGCCCATTGAGAAAAGATAGCGTAGGGAAAACCCCCCCCCTTTTAAATCCCGTTTGTAAACCGGGGGGGCTTTTGATCAAAAGTTAAAAGAAAATTTGGAAAATTCCCAAAGGGGTTTTTTTATGTTGATAGTTTACATAAATGCTTCTTTAGAGGTTTCCAAAGTATTGTATAAACCCTTTTGAAATTGGTGTGCCAATGGTTAAAAGGTTTGGTTTTAAAATTTTATTTTTTTTATTAATTTTATACCCCCCCTTTTAAAATAAAATTTACTTTTATTTAAAAAATATATATATAAAAAGTGCAACCATGCCGTGGCCCCGGTTTACCCCTTGTGTTTTTCAGAAATTTTTTTTTGTTTCAGGGAAATATAAGTTTTATTTGGAAAATATTGCTTTTTTTAAATTTTTTTGGGGGGAAGGGATACCTCCATTTTTTGGGTTTTTTTCACCCGCCCCCTCCACAGGTGTTTTTCAGTGCAGTTTGCTTTTCAAGGTAGGTGTTTTTTTTTATTTTTCCTCCTTTGGAAATTTTGGAGGGTCAGTTGACCCCCAAAGAGGGGGAAAAACTGAATTGGGTTATTGAGAGGTAAAGATAGCGTTTGGGGGCCAAAACCCCCCCCTTTAGGTTCCCCTTGTTTTTGGCCCGGGGGGGGCCCTTTAAACAACCCTTTTTTATAAAAAGGTTGGGGGAACAAAATTCTCAAAGTTTTTTTTTTGGTTAAAATGTAGAAAATTTTTTTTATGGGGAAAAGGTGTAAATTTTTCTTTTTAACTGCCCTTTTTTCCCGTTCAATTTCCCCCCTACATGCAAAAGGTAAAGTTCCAGGTAATTTTTTTCCATTAAGGAATATTTTTTCATTAAAACTCCTAAAAGCTTCAATTTTTTTTAATTTTGGGTTATTTCCCCAAACCCGTTTCCCCAAAGCACAGGTAAAGTGCCCAGGCCCCCTTTTTTGGAATATTTGTTAAATTTTTTCCCCTAAAAAAGCCTAATATTGTTTTATTCCCCACCTTTTCATGCACAGGTTTTTAAAAATGCTAGGGGACCTGTTTTGGTTTGGAAAATGTGTTTTATTTCCTCTAAATCTTTATCCCGTTCATTCCCCAAAAAATTTTTTGCCAGGTAAAGTGCTAGGCATGTTTCCTAGGAATATGTGTTATTTTTCACTTAAAACTGCCTTATTTCCTGGGTTCATTCCCCACCTTTAAAGCAAAAGGTAAAAATGTGGAACCCGTTTTGGTGGAAAATAGGGTTAAATTTTACTCTAATTGGGGGGGGATATATCATGGGTTTTTTCCCCCCCTATCATGAAGGTAAAGTGCCCAGGACCTGTTTCCTCAGGAAAAATGTGTTTTATTTCCCCTCTAAGCTGCCTTATCCCGTTATTCCCCCCACCTTTCTTTAAAAGGGAAAAATGCCAAAGGGTTTTTTATGGAAATGTGTTCATTTCACTCTAAACTGCCTAAAATTTTTTTGTTTCATTCCCCCCCTTTTCATGGGAAGGTAAAATGTAGGGGGACCTTTTAGGTTTGGAAAAAAAGTTTTCAAATTTTCCCCTCTAAACTGCATAAAATCTGTTCATTCCCCAATTCATGCCCCCAGGTTTAAAATTTCTAGCACTGTTTTTATGGAATATTTTTGTTCATTTCACTCAAAAACTGCCCTTTTATCCCGTTCAAATTCCCCCCCATCATGAAAGGTAAAGTGCTAGAACCCCGGGTTTTTAGGAAAATTTTTGTTCATTTTTAATATAAGTGCCTTTATTTCCCTTTTTCATTTTCCCCCCCTATCATGGCCCCAAGGAAAAATGCTAAAGGGAAATGTTTCTGGAATATTGTTTTTTTTCACTCTAAAATGCCCAAAATATCTGTTATTTTCCCCCCCTATCATGCACAGGTAAAAGTGAGGGACTTTTTTAGGTGGTATGTTTTTCAATTTTTCCCCTAAAACTTTTATTTTTCCCGTTTTTAATTTTCCCCCCCTATTTATGACAGGTAAAGTTCTAAAATCCCGTTTGGTGGAAAATTGTTTATTTCACTTTAAATGCCATATAAACAGGTTCATTCCCCCCCCCATCATGAAAGGTTAAATGCTAGACCCCCTTTTCTTATGGAAAATGTGGTTTAAATTTTACTCTAAATTTTTTTCCCATTTAAACCCGTTCATTCCCCCCCTTTCATGAAAAGGTAAAGTTTTAGGCACCTGTTTTATGGGTATATTTTGTTCATTTCACTTTCCCCAAACTGCCCCATATTTCCTTTTTCTTCCCCCTAATTTATGCACAGGTAAAGTGTAGGCACCTGTTTATGGTTAAAAGTGTTCATTTTAATATTAAAAAATCTTATTTTCTATTTTTTAATTTATTTAATTTTAATTTAACCCTTTTTTTCCCCGTCTTTACTATTAGTTAAAAAGGGTTTTTATTTTTTTTTCTTTTTTTTCATCCTTTTTACTTAAAACCAACTTATAACATCTTTTAATCTCCCGGGAAAATTTTCGGCAGTTTAAAATAACCCCTTGGGGCGGGTATTGGGGCTTTATGATAAAAGCTTGCTTGTTTTTTGATGGTTTTTATAACTTGAAGTCCCCTTGTGGTAGTGGCCCAGCTTTCCACGTTTGGATGAGAAAAGTTTTGGGGGCCACCTCTGTGGGGGCTTAATGGTGGGGCCCCGTTTTGGGGAGTACCCAAAATTTACTCAGAAAAGGCCCAAAAAATGAGAAAGAGAATTTTTTTTTTTTTTTATAGTTTTCCAATTTTTTGGGTTACCAGTAATTTTTTTTTGGTGGGAAATTTGTCTTTTAAACATGCAGAACTCAGAATGAGCATCATAACTCCAATATATTTTCTTGCTGTAGTGCTCCTTTTATTAAAGAAGGGGGTTAAAAACTATTAAAAACCCGCAGCCCCCCCCCTCCCCCCCCCCCAAAATTTCCCCCTCTGTTCTCTTTATGGTCAGGGCTCTTTAAAACCCAAATTATTATGGGGTGCAAATCCCCCCCCCCCAGAGGGAATTTTTATTAGAAAACTTATTTTAAGGGTTTTGGGTCCTTTTACCCAGACTGTAATTAATCTAATGTATATTGCTGCAAAGCATTATTGCCATCTAGTGGGGAAAAACATATTCCCAAAATTAAATCTAGAAATTATGAAAATTTGGGCCCGGGGTTTGCCAAGGGGTCTAAAAAAAACCCCTATTCCCAAAGGGGTGTTCGATTAGTAATAAAAATTTAAACCGTACTACCCCTTGAAAGCCCCCCTCTGTCCCGTTTTCATGTGATGCTGGAAACCAATTTCCCTAGTACTTTGCAGGGCGGGGACAGCGGGTAGGCGAAGGCAGGAGCCACTTTATCCCATGCAGGAAAGGGTTTCCCCAAAAAAGGTATGGGTGGGGTTTTTGGGTTTTTCCTTGGGGGGAAGGGGTTTATGTTTATTTGCCCAAGGCCCCGAAAAATTTGTGGTCCCGGTCACTTGCTGAACTGCAGGAGCCCCTTAAAATGAAGGGGATGGCTGCAGTGTGACATGGGGGGATGGTTTTTACCCCTGCTGGGGGGTAAAGGGTTAACCCGCGCAGCAGCAAACAAGGGGAAAAGTTTTTTTTTTGATTTTTTTTGAAAATCTGAACAACCTCTTTAATGTTCAAATCTTGTGTTTTTTCCCGTAACAGGTCATTGGTCCCTGGATTTTTCAGTATTGCAGCTCAGATACAGTGGGGAAAATAATTATTTGATACCCTGGCAATTTTGAAAGTTTTCCCACCTACAAAGAATGGAGAATACATAGAAATAGAAATACAGAATTTAAAATTTTTTGGTTAAGAAACCTTTGTTTTAATTAAAGGGGCAGACATTTCCTGTATTTGGACCAAGTTTGCACTCATGCAGTAGAGATTTTTGGCCCCTCCTCGATTTAGATCTTCTCCGATCTTTCCGGGGTTTTGGGGCTGTTGATAGGCTACATTTGAGTTTCAACTTCCTCCAAAGATTTTCAATTGGGTTCAGGTCTGGAGACTGGCTAGGCTACTCCAGGACCATGAAATGCTTCTTACGGGACCACTCCTTAGTTGCCCTGACTGTATGTTTCGGGTCATTGTCCTGCTGGAAAACCCAGACATGACCCATCTTCAATGCTCTTACTGAGGGAAGGAGGATGTTGGCCAAATTCTTCCAATACATGGCCTCATCCATCCTCCCTTCAATACGGTGCAGTCAACTTGTCCACTTTGCAGAAAAGCCCCCCAAAGATAGGATATTTCCACCCCCTTTCTTCACAGTTGGGATGGTGTTCTTGGGGTTGTACTCATCCTTCTTTCTCCAAACACGGCGAGTAGAGTTGATACCAAACGTTCTATTTTGGTCTCATCTGACCACATTATCTTCTCCCGCCTCCTCTGGATTATCCAGATTGAACTTCAAATGAACCTGTACATGCACTGGTGTGAGCAGAGGCCCCTTGCATGCCCTGCAGGATTTTAATCCATGACTGTGTAGTGTATTACTAATGGTAATCTTTGAGACACTGGTCTCAGCTCTATTCAGGTCATTGACCAGGTCCTTCCACATAGTTCTGGGCTGATTCCTGACCTTTCTCAGAATCATCCTTACCCCACGAGGCGAGATCTTGCATGGAGCCCCAGACCGAGGAAGACTGACGGTCATCTTGTGTTTTTTACATTTTCTAATAATTGCACCAACAGTTGCTGTCTTCTCACCAAGCTGCTGCTTATTGTCCTGTAGCCCATCCCAGCCTTATGCTGGTTTACAATTTTGTCCCTGGTGTCCTTAGACAGCATTATGGTCTTGGCCATGGTGGAGAAGTTGGAGTGTGATTGATTGAGTGTGTGGTCAGATGCCTTTGATACAGGTAATGAGTTCAAACAGGTGCAGTTAATACAGGTAATGAGTGCAAAGTAGGAGGGTTTCTTAAAGAAAAACTAACAGGCAAGGATTCTTTCTGGTTGGTCTGTGATTAAATACTTATTTCCTGCAATAAAAAGCAAACTAATTATTTAAAAATCATATAATGTGATTTTCTGGATTTCTTTCTTTAGATTCTGACTATCATATTTGAAGTGGACCTAAGAGAAAAATTACAGACCTCTCCATTCTTTGTAGGTAGGAAAACTTGCAAAATCGTCAGTGTATCAAATACTTATCTTCCCCACTGTAAGCCTCCTCGCATCCCATAGACCAGAGATTGTGCTATTCATGTCCATCGTATGTGTCAGATATTACAGCTCACACCTATTTACTTTCATGGCTTTTAACAATCAATAGGACCTAGAACGTCCATGTACTGTTTATTACACTTCACAGTGTCACGTCAAGGGAGGTGCAGTGAGCCCTAACTGGAACCCAGCCCACTGTCCCTACCTACTTGACGTGCTGCCCTAGGCGGCAGACGGCAACTGGGCGACAGTCCCTGCGCTGCTAAAGTGCTGGGGCCGTCAGAAGGAAGAATAGTCAAACAGTCCAGGTCAATATCAAATAGGAACGCCAAAGCCACAAATCAGAACCAGAGAGATAAACGTAAACAAGCCAAGGTCAAAGCCAAACGGAAGCAAGGCACAAAAGCAGGAGACAAGACGGGGTCAGGAGAACAAGCCGAGGTCAGGTACACAGATAAGCAAAACAACACAAAGAACAAGAACCACAAGGTAGCCAGGAATATCACAGGCGCAGCAGTCAGCTTTCAGGGAGTTTAAATGGGATTCCTGGATACCGCCCCTGCAGCTGATTGGAGGGCCCCCGGGGGTCCTCCCATTGGTGGTGCACTCGCCCCTGTCAGTGTGGCTGGGCCCTGTCATTTCACAGAGCTGTCAGCAGCAAAGTGTATCAGGGAGGGAGGCACATAGCTGTTGCAGCCTGTTTGCGGGTCGGGCACAGCTTTATCCCTGACGTACCCCCTTTTTAGGAGGGGCCACTGGACCCTTCCCTGGTCTGGGTTCTTTTTCCCCCTCTATGCGAATGGGAAGGGGGGCCAAGAGGGCGGAGTCACAGGCTGAATATACCTCTTACGAAGTGCACGACGGGACACGTTATGTATACAGAGAAAAGGGAGGGTAATTTCAGCCGTTTAAAAGGCCCGGGTTAACCATCTCCTGAACCACATTGGATTTTTCAGGTACAGGTGGGGGCATAATTCACCAGGAGGACGAGTTCGGGGAAAACCCTTAGCCCGAGCATCGACTTCACAAGATGCCGGCATGGCTTCAACGCTGGCACCACCGTTTCGATAGAACATTAGCCTGCACATCAGTTTGCCCAGCTTGGTAAGGGGGACTTTCTGTCAACACACCGCTGTCCCACCGGGACTAATTTCCCTGAATTCCAGTCAAACACTGGGTTATGTTTCTGAAGCCAGGGCAGCCCAAAACCACATCGGTGGGCAGCCCCTCCATGACGAATAGAATACACTTCTCAATATGTATGGATCCGCCCACCCTCTCCAACTCAGCGGTACAATATTGGATTGGCCCCGAGCTAGTGGAGTGGAGTCAATAGCCACAGCCCGCGCGGGGTCAGATAGGGGTTCTACAAGGTAGGCCCAGGCGTTTGGCGAAAGACGCATCAACAAAATTAGAAGCTGATCCAGAATCCACAAACGCACCCCCAGAACGGACAGCGACAAGTATGAAATCTTAACTGGTAGCAGCAACTTATTAGATACAATAGGAAATACCTGCTCCCCTTTGGTATTCCCCTGTGACCACCTAGGCTTTGGGAAAGTTTTTCCGACCTGGTTTTCCCGTTGGAGCATTCCCGAATTCTGTGTCCATCTTCTCCACAGTAGAGACAACCCCTGATGCGACGAGTAGTCCTACGGTCATAGCCGCAGTGACAGAAAAAGCCCTACTTGCATGGGCTCCTCTGGGTTTAGTCGGCAACAAGGGTCTAGGGGTGACCATGGTGTGGACCACCGGGGGGGGGGGAACCTTTTCTTGCCGTCTCTCCCTAAACGTCTGTCCAGACGAACAGCCAGTGCCATGGCCCTCATCAAAAGTACCAGGGGTGGGGTAAGCCACAAACTAACACACCTAATCTAAATGGCTTGAGAGCTGCGTCGTTCCACCCAGACGGAACGCACCAGCAACGAAATTCGGAGCAAAACTCCTCCACGGTCTTCTCCCTGCCTCAAGGTGGTCAGCTGGCCTCAGCACAGCTTCCCTATCTGGGTCATTAAAGAGTACTCCTAAAGCGGCAAAGAACCTGTCCCCAAAAAGGACAGTTCGGAGTCATGCGGTAACGAAAAATGCCCACTCCTGGGGGGGACCCTGCAGTAAGGACATAAACAATTCCCACCCTTTGTTCTCATTCCTGAGGTAAGTGGGCGGAGCCTGAAATACAGGCGACAAACCCTCTCTAAATGCCACAAAGGCCCTCTGTTACCTGCAAACCTGTCAGGCAAAATGGATAGGGGGTTTTCCCAGGAGGGGACGGTAATGCAGGGGACCTCTGAATTAGGGTAGCCTCTGTTGTTCTACCCTCAGCGCTAGATCCTGGACTAGCTGAATTGCTCCTGCATTGCTCTACCAGGCTGTCATGGGGGTCATAGTGAGGGTAGTGCGTAACGGTTTCGGCCTGTGATAATGTCACGTCAGGGAGGTTGCAGTGAGCCCTAACTGGAACCCGTCCACTGTCCCTGCTACTTGATGTGCTGCCTAGGGGGGCAGACGGCAACTGGGCGACAGTCCTGCGCTGCTAATGTGCTGGGGCGTCAGAAGGAAGAATAGTCAAACAGTCAGGTCAATATCAAATAGGAACGCAAAGCAACAAATCAGAAGCAGAGGGTTATTAAACAAGCAAAAGGTTCAAGCCCAAGGTCAAGCCCCTGTCAGTAGTGGCTGGGCCCTGTCACTCACAGAGCTGTCAGCAGCAAGTGTATCAGGGAGGGAGCGCAATCAGTGTTGCAGACTGTTTGGGAGTCATGAGCACAGTTTGCCCTGAACTAGGCTATATTTTTTTTTGGTGGTAATTTTTTTTTTTTTTTCCCTGTTGGGTTGGGTGCAGGAAAATTGAACACTTGATGCTGGGTTCCTCACCAGATTACAGTTGATTGCTGGAGTTTTCAGCGCCATTATCAACCTCTTTAGAGAGGTCATACAAAATTAGAAAAAAACATTGCTCCTTTTTTCTAAAAATAGCAGTACACCTGGTCACATGTTTTGTCTGTATTGGAGTTCAACTCTATTGAAGCGAATATCACTGAAGTGCAATACCAAACCTTTCCTGGGGACCGCTGTGGCACTGTTTCTACAAGACCACTTTTTGCTGGTGGAGGACCAAGGGGTATGGCCTAATGAGGCAGTAGGGCTTCACCTTCTTGCTCTGCTGACAAGACAAAGGTTTGTCAGGAGATAAGTGGGTGACCTCTTGGAGCACATACAGAAATATTCCTTATATGTTTCTCAAACAAATTATGGTTAAAGGGTTTGTCTACTTTAATAAAATTATATTGAAGACGGGCCAAGGTGTGGACAAAAAAGTGAAATTTATTTCTTAGTCCGCCGCCGCTCCAGAGTTACTCAAGGGTTCGCCCCTCTTCACTTCCAGGTTCTTAACACACAGAAGAGGTTTGCACTCTATTTACTACAATGGAGCACAGACCCAAGACAAGAACATGGAAGAGAAGAAGAGAGGATATCTGGGGAGAGCTGGAGCAGCAGTGCTGGGGCGCTCTCCTTGATGTCTCCAGCATTGTTGGTGGCCATCATTTCTGCTCAGAGTGAATCAACTTTCATCACTGAACAGCACTGAGGAGTACTGGTCCCTTGTCCAGTGTAGATGCTCCCTGTCCCATGCAAGAGCATGATGCTGTTGGTGTGGTCAGGACGTCTAGCATGCAGACCACGCTTATGTGAATGGTTATGAATGGTCTGACGTGACACTTGGTGCCTCTCACCTCCCTTAAACGTGCCTGGAGTTGTGCGACATTCATCATCAGGTTCCGCAGGACATTGCTTACAATGAAGCGGTCATCAGTGTGGGATGGAGCCAAAGGACGTCCACATCTCTGCCTTTCTGTGACTAGGAGACTGAGGTTTGTAACTTAGGGACTGTCTGCAGCACATTATTGGAACTGGTGCTATAATGGAAGCAGATTTTTCTCCACATTAATGCGTTTCTTATTGGCTCCAAAACCTGAAAGTATATGACAGGTTCTCTTGAACGCCTCTTTCCTGGGCTCTCCTCACACAAGCCCTAACCTAACACATTGGGATGTTCTCATTCTGCCTGATATATGGAGCTTTCTGTTTCCTGTTTTCCAAACTCCAGCTAGTTACCTTCCAAATACCAAATGCTTCCATTCTTTAATATTCTCGGTAGATCTTCGGGGAAAAGTATTCGAGATGCTCTGCTCTTCTAGGTTCACACTGCATTATTCCTTATATTACAGGTATCCATCGAGGTATCGGGGAAAAAGGAACCCCACAGTTACCGAGACGTAGCCACAGCGGCCCCGTAGCCATTAATAGAACAATTTGCACCACATTTGCACATAGAAGTGTGGTCTATTACGTGGACCTGCCATAGCTATGTTATAGTACCTGTTGGGGTAGCTTTTTCCCTGATACCCCAGAAACGTAAGGAATGACGCGGTGTGAACCCAGCCTTTGCTTCATTTCCTGAACCAAGCAGTTTCCCACTGAGCCACAGTCATTGTGGCATCGTATTGTGAGGTGCTTCCAACAGAACCAGACGTGATATCTCCTGCTCAAGTATGAGAAAAATCACAATGCTGCTGATTAGTTACTGCCTTACAGAGCAAGGTTCTTACAGGATGACTCCCATAGGTTACATGATATAGACCATGTAGTTTGCCATGTTGTCAGCTACGGAAATTCTAGGCCCCTTGACAATCTTTTTTTCCTTCTTGCACCGTTGTTATTTACACCAAACCTCTTTTAAGAAATATGACAACTCAAGATTTGCTTTAACTGAAATAAAATTGACATTTTAATTCCATTGAATCAGCGACAATGTGAGCTTGGGATTTCCCCATTGAATCCTGTTAATAAGAAGCTACTCGTAATTCATCATAATATGCCTACAAGACGACAGCTTTGGACACATATAGATGAGAGCAATCTTCCTACAAGTCATCTCACAGCCGACGGTAACAAATTGCTCTAATGTGCCTCTTGTGCTGGCTCATGTTAACCACAAGCGCACTGAAATGGAGAAGATTGTTTTAGTGATAGGAAACTTCTAGAGCGTCTTTCTGTAAGTCCTTGTCATCATCTGATAAATCGCAATCAGGTTTTCTCGTAGGCAGAGAGTCATTTAGGAACTTCAAAAATTCATGAAGAAAATGGGGGGAGAGGTTATCTCGCTATCAGCTAAATTCAACAGGCGCAATGTCAGACTATGACTTATCTACATTGCACGTAGGGGACAGCGGTGATCTGAAAGAGTCTACATTGGTCTGCAGAGTCTATATCCGGTGTTGCGGATGGAGGAAGATGGAAGTGCTGGTCCTGTGTCCCAGGCAGGTAGACACACCTGGGTAGTGGTTGTGTGTGGATGCCAGGCCTATCTGTGTGAAATTGCTGGGATGTGTAGTGCAGCAGTGCAAAGCTTGGGATCTTGAAGGCTTTACTCGCATGTTACACTTACCTTACAGTACACTTTGCAGGTAGACAATTTCACCAATGGGTTTCCACATTTCACTATAAATGCTCCTCTGGCAATTCCCTAAACCGGTTCTCAGGCCTCTCTCCTTCTCTTTCCGTAGATCTGTGCCTGCAAGACAGCGATTCTTCCTAAGGACTGTAACTGTCTCCTTGGGCTATCTGCTGAGGCTTTTTCTTCATCACTATCACCCACTTTCTCAGTGATCAGTTCCCTTATCCCTCAATACTTTGTTCTCTTCCTTTCCCATCTACCTGTTTCTACTTGTCTTCTCCTCTCTCTATTTGTCTCTCCTGTGAGCTTCTACACTTGTACAGGTCCCCTCATAGTTAACTAAAAACAACAAACTCCAAAATAGATACAGGACCTGTTTAGTCCAAACCAATATACCGTCAGCAATCCCAACAAAATATATAACAGTACACTAACAAAAAGGGAAATTGCCTAACCAAAGATAAAACTTAACCTTTAATATAAATTACACTAAAACCCTATTCAACCCTACAGAAAACCCCTACCAATCCTACACTAGATCCCTACCTACCAAGAGACAGGGGTACCCGTCCTAATAAGGACGACTCCCTCAGGATCCTATCCTACATAGGAGACCCTACTTTCCCCTAGCATCTCCCTACCATAAGAATATAATGTAAATACACACAATAGACTAATTATATTCAAATGAAACAATAAAGGTTCAATACAAAAATCAGAGAAATATACAGTCTGAATAAGTCTAAATTAAAGCTGACGCGTTTCGTCCTCCAATGTAAGGATTCATCAAGGCTTATTAGACTTAAGCGATCAAAAGTATACCGCAGATACTCAGGTTTTGCTTTGAGGTTTCTGTTTGGGGGTAGGGGGCTGTTCTTTGTTTCTGTGTCTTGGATCTCTTTAGTATGTGTCACAATGGAATTATTTAATCATATTTCCATATATTTTATAGCTTGAACATTGTCTTTTTATTGCTGAGTTTCTACTCATAAGAATTTTGTAATTTTTGTACACTCATTTTATTGTTTAACAACTTTATTGTATTAAAAATTAAAAAGTCAATAAAAAAGATCTGATTTTAAAAAAGTATACCGCAGATAACAAATATATGATAGGATAGGTACAAATGTCAGAACAGCCAATATGTGATAAAATAGGCAATTATTGCAATTCTTGATAATAAATTGCTCTCAATACCCACATCTGTATATACTCAAGAGAGTAATCATAGAATGAACATCCATTGTAATTGTTAGGAATAGATAACTCTCTATAACCAGGTCTATATCCATTCAAGAGAGCAAAGCTGAGTGCCATCCTAATGATAATGCAGAGCAGTCACATATATATGCTTAATCCATAATAAGGATAGAGGATACTTCCCAATGTAGCGCACCCTCCATCAATCTCCTCCTATGGTGTGGAAAGATCAGGTACTCCGTCCTGCTTCATGGATAGAAAAGGCCACACTTTTCAGGTAGACAATTACACCTGTGGGTTTCCACTTTTCACTATAAATGCTCCTCTGGCAATTCCCTAATTTGGTGTGCCCTCAAAATAACCCAACACACAGCCATTAATGTCTAAACTGCTGACAATAAAAGTGAGTACACCCCTAAGTGAAAATGAACATATTGTGCCCAAAGTGCCAATATTTTGTGTGGCCACCATTATTTTCCAGCACTGCCTTACTCTCTTGGGCATGGAGGTCACTAGAGCTTCACAGGTTGCAGCCACTGGAATCCTCTTCCTCTCCTCCATGACGACATCAAGGAGCTGGTGGATGTTAGAGACCATGTGCTCCTCCACCTTCCATTTGAGGATGCCCCACAGATACTCAATAGGGTTTAGGTCTGGAGACATGCTTGGCCTACAGTAATCGAACAGTAGTAATCTGTGCGACAAGGCTTTCTTACTAGTCCTCGCCAAATAGCCGGGCTGTGTCAGGTGAGCTAAAAAAAATGAGTGGTGATGTTATGTCTAGACACAAAGACACCACCCTGATGGACAAGAGGAAAATGTACGTTTCAGTGAACACAACAACCACCTCTCCCCATCCATCCACCTGGTGCCCAAGGCAGTTCCCCACCCTGCCCGCCTCAAGATATGGCCCTGACTACTATTTCTGCATCTTCTGTAGCTAAATCCCCGCATAGATCCCTTGTCAAGATAATATTTTAAGACTTTATAGCACGGTAGTGTTGGAGTTCTGATATGTTCTGCTAATACAACTAAGATTTATTGCTTACAAATGTCAATGACTTTTTAACCATTTGTGTATGTGTAACAAGCGGCTGCTGTGTGTTCTCCTGCCTAGTTGATGGTGCCAGAACACAGAAGGTGAAGAGTTGTGGCTGGCAAAGGAATCTACTAGAGAGAAGGAAGTCGGAGAAGCAGGTAGAGAGACAGTTGACAGGAAAAGGAAAGGGAGGTGCTTGAGATCAGACAGAGAAGAAAGAAGAAGCAGAAGGGAGGTTGGTGTGGGGTCACATAATCTCCAAAATATTGGGAATCTCGCAAGAGAACTAAGAGTGACTTTTGATCACTATATTTACTTTTTTGCCATAGGCAAACTTAATCTCTATCAGTTCTCTATCTATTTAAAACTAAAACGTAACTTTTATTATATCTAACTCTTAACCTCTATACACACTATTTAAAAACCTGATCTCTATCCTCATCATTTAACCCTTTTTGCTTCTGAGAGAGGGAATAATCCCTTTCTAATCATCAAGTCTGGTGGAACCCCCCCTATTAACAGGAGAGCCTTATTCTATAGCAAAGTACTAGCTTCAGTAAGGGATCCAAAGCCAACTACTTGGGCAGTCGTCCCCAATCTCATTGACACAAACAAATAAGGCCCCCTTGAGACACCTTCTGCAGCAGGTGACACTTGTAGACAGAGGGGGAGAGATCCCCCAATTTAAAACGTCATGCCCGACCTCGCCGACATGTTTCGCCAGCTAACCTGGCTTTATCAAAGGGTTAGAGGTCCGATCACATGTGGTCCTGAGCTCACTTCCTTTTATATCATGTTAGGTAAACACCCCGTACAGGTGCTCACCAATTAGCTATCAAGAAATCCACATAAAACCCACTCCCCCTTCCGCGCGTGCACACTCATAACATGTCCTGCGAAGCTGCCACCATGCTCTCATGAGCCAACAACCTTCAGTCAAATTTTTTCCATCTCCCCTAAAGGCTTGCAAGCCTGTTATGGAGATGGCAAATTTGACTGAAGGTTGTTGGCTCATTGAGAGCATGGTGGCAGCTTCAGCAGGACATGTTATGAGTGTGCACGCGCGGAAGGGGAGTGGGTTTTATGTGGATTTCCCCTGATAGCTAATTGGTGACACCCGTATGGGGTGTTTACCTAAAATGATATAAAAGGGAAGTGAGCTCAGACCAATGTGAAACGGACCTCTAAGCCTTGATAAAGCCGGTTAGCTGGCGAAACATGTCGGCGAGGTCAGGCATGACGTTTTTAAATTGTGATCTCTCACCTCTGTCTACAAGTGTCACCTGCTGCAGACGGTGTCACAAGGGGCCTTATTTGTTCTGTGCTATGAGATTAGGGACGACTGCCCAAGTAGTTGGCTTGGGATCCCTTACTGATGCTGTACTTTCTAAGATTTTTAAGGCCCCCTGTTAATAGGTGGGGTTCCACCGACTTGATGATAAAAAGGAGTTTTCCCTCTCTCAGAAGCAAAAAGGGTTAAATGATGAGGATAGAGATCAGGTTTTTAAATAGTGTGTATAGGGGTTTAAAGAGTTAGATATAATAAAAGTTACGTTTTAGTGTTTAATAGATAGAGAACTGATAGAGTTTAAGTTTGCCTATGGCAAAATAGTAAATATAGTTGGTGTGGGGTGTCCCCATTTTGAGAGGTTAACTTGTGTGTCCTATACTGTTAAGCAAGAGAAGGGGTTGTTTAGTGCCCCTGCACAGAGAGCAAAAAAAGAAGAGTTACCTGTGAGGTCTCAGGACAGGTGTGGACAGAAAAGGTGTCTCCTGTCCCAAAGGTGTGCCGCTGAAGAGAGACCATTGCATCATATAAGGACTGAACTGTTGTTCTGGTGTACGAGTTACCCGAATAACTTTATGTGATTGTTACGCTTTTCATTTATTCGTTTGTACTAAATTTACAGTAAAGAAGAGTTAAAGATAGAGATTCTGTTTGTTCGCCCACACGATATTACATTTGGTGTAGTTTGGCAGCATGGATATAAATATAACGACTGACAGAGTTACTTCTGCCTCGCCTGGCTCCTCACTAAGGCCATGTTCACACGGCTTAAAATTGGACGTATTTCAGTCCGAAATTACGCGCCGGAGTGCGCAAATTACGGCTGGAATACGTCCTAGTCATTACGGTAATCCACAGCTGCCATAGAGACCTATGGATTACGTCTCCCCTCCCAGCTCGGCGAATACGCCGAGGGGGAAGATAATTGACATGTGAATTACCAGCGGCCTATACGCCCCCTGCACCCACCCCCGCTCCCGGCCACACGGCATAATTGCGGGGCGTAATTATGCCCTGCATTTAAGCCGTGTGAACCTAGCCTAACAGTTCCGGTGGGAGCACTACTGACCCACCTGCCCAAGTTTAGCAGGGACAATGTTTTGTTAGAAAATTGGAAGGAAATATTAGGGGGGGATGCTTGACTGTGTAATATCGCCCCATATCTGAAAGCAGAATTAGCGCTTAGTACCCTAGAAGGAGAAACCCAGAAAACAGTTATGCTGCACTCTGTGTTCTAAAGAGTGAGCTTTAGGCATATCCTGTGTCTTCTCAAGGATGTGTATGGGGACATATCTTCTGATGCAGTGTTAAGGAAGAGATTCTTTGCCATTATCAGAAAGAGAAGAAGAACCAGGAGATCCTAGAGAAGAGGAACCCATTCAGCTATGGCACTCCTAATGCCCCAACTTTGGCAGAATGTCAGCTCATTTCAAAGATGTGGTGCAAACCCAGGTTACCGGGATGCGCAACCCTTAAGCCCTAGGGACGAGGTGTAACAAAGCGCTGCTCTGTGTCCTCTTGCCCAGTAGATGGTGCTCTAGAGCACATAAAGTGAAGAGTTGTGGCTGGCAAAGGAATCTACCAGAGAGACGGCAGTTGGAGAAGCAGTTAGAGACACAGTTGAAGAGCCAGAGTGATTGGAAGAGGAAACGGAGGTGCTTGAGATCAGACAGAGGAGAGAGAGGAAGCATATGGGAGGTTGATGTGGGGTGTCCCCCATTTTGTGAGGGTAATTTGTGTGTCCTATACTGTTAAGCAAGAAAAGGGGTTGTTTAGGGGCCCCTGCCAGAGAGCAAAAGGAGAGTTGCCTTTTTGAGGTTCGGGAAACAAAACGTGAAAAAGAGGGAGTCCCCCTTTTCCCCCGGTTTTTTGCCCCCGAAAAGGACCTTTAAAACCAAACCAGAGTAACTTTTATGCAATTGTTACCCTTTTTCCCATTTTTATTTTTTTATAAATTTAAAGTAAAAAGAGTTAAAGAAGGACTTGTTTTTTGGGGGCCGACCAAAATTTTTACTTATGGACCCCATCAAAAACTTTTTAGAGCCCCATGGATGCCAGATAAAAAAAACCATTGGTAAATAGCCCTTGATAGGGGGGGGGGAATTTTTTGTGATGTCCCTGATAGGGCCCGGGCCTCAGAGAAAAAAGAGAGAAACTGGATGAGGATGACCTAGTAAGTTAACAAAGTTGGCTGGTTGAAGGGGTAAAAAGACTCCTTTTCTTGCAATAGGGGCAGGTCCCAGAGATTAAACTCATATCATCAGACAGTTATGGCAGATGCTATCGATATGTCATAAATGTCTATAATAGAAACACCCCTTTAAGATCATCCCATTTCAATTTTAACCCAAAATGGTTTTCCCAAAAAAAAATTTGGTTGGGGGGAATCTACAAGACTTTTGCCCCGGGGAAGAAAATTTAAAAAATTGGCCCCCAAAAACTGGATTTTCACATTATGTATAATTCAAAGTTATATGATAGGTCAGAGTTGTATAATATTAGAGGAAGATGGTATAGAGTTGAACAGAGGCCGCCCATGGGAAAATGAAGTAATTTTGGCTCGGGAATTCATTTATGTTTCAGGGGAAATATCCCAAAAATTTTCAGCTCCAGTTTTCAGAATGAAAATATCAAATAATACATATGATTAGTATTGTTTAACTAGTGTAATGAATGCATGGCTTGTAGTATAGAATTATGGAAACATTGAATTTTAATCATATAAAAAATCTGTTTTTTATTTTTTGACAGTTTTTTTTTAAAATTGTATTTATCAAAAACAAAGATAACTAATATTTCCCAGCATTTTACTACAGTAATATTCAGAGTTTAGGTCAGAAATTTTGACTTACCGACTCCACATAACTGGAAGAGAGGAAGTACAATATTTTTCCTGGTGTAAAAGATTGAACATATGGTAAGTCCACCAGTAGAGTAGGATAAGAGAACCAAATGGACACCTCACTTTTTTCCATTGGGTGTAAGAAACCCCATTTTGGCCTCCATTTAAATATTGTGGGGATGGCAGGAAAAAATGGTGTAAAAAAGGGAAAATGTTTTTAGGGCAGGGGGGTTGCAGTTTAGTCCCCCACTTAAATTTTGGGCATTAGAAACCTTTTTTCAACCTCTCCGATATGAGCGTGTGGCTTAGCAAAAAAGGAGCATAGCCACAATGCAACACGCTGTGCCAAAAATGTGCCAAAGTTGTGGCATAAAAATTACGACACCTAATAGTTGGTCTACAAGACGGGCAGGTCTAAGGATGCTCCAAATGTATTAGCATGAGCCACAGTAATAAATCTGGTGCAGTTTAAGGCTAAGTTCACACGGCTAATTGCAGGGCGTACAGTACGCCACGCAATTACGCTGGGTGTTCGTGAGCTCGCGCCGATCGGCGCGTACTCCCGCTATGCGGGGGTCCGGCAGGTCGCCGGCCCCATAGACTGTCATGTCTCACGGCGCGTAAGCGCCGTGAATAAATGACATGTCACTTATCTCCCCATGCGTCGTATTGTACGCCCAGGGAGAGGAGGCGTAATCCATAGTTCTCTATGAGAACTATGGATTACCGTAATGATTGGGGCACATTTTGCTCATAGTACGCTCTCAATACGCGGCGAAATGCGCCCCAAAATAAGCCGTGTGAACATAGCCTTAGACTGTCTATGTTAATGCTAACTTTTAGGCCGCAATAGTAAATGAGGACCATTGACTGTAAGAAACCAAACGCAGAGTAGAAAAAACATCTTGGTTGATGTCTTGGTTGTGGATGTTCTGTGTTATCAAACAAGCAATTTACAACTCTAACCATAAGACACAATCTTATTTTTGTTGGTTTTCTTGGATGGTGATATTATTTTATGCACACATTGTATATGTACACAGTTTTATTTATAACATTTATAAGGTGATTTCCAGGCACTTGCTAAAAGCTCAACAGTGACCTTTGGGGAATAAGAGAAGTGACATGTAATTAGGTAACGTTGTGTGTTTTTCAACTTCATCAAGGTGTTATTAGATTTCTTCAGCCAGATAACTTTGATCTTTAGAATGACCACTTTATTGTAACATCTATTTTGTGGTTATGAAAAGCCCTAGTTTCTTAAGAGAACAAAAAACTACTACAATCAGTCAAAAACATTATCTACAAAGATGTTCAATGGAGGGATTTCTTAGAAAATTCCATTTCTCTTTCATCTACTGACCTGCATATTTTAACCCTTAAAGGGGTTTTATCATTTCATTAAATGGTATTCAGAATAAGGGGACAGTGAAAACAAGCACTTTGCAATTAGATGTCATTAGCAAAGCTGTCTTGTATTGACAGTATTCCTTATCTTGTGTTTTTGTTTACACTGATATCCAGTCCTGGTCGAATCCCTCCGGATCCCTCCTCCTTGCATTTCACTAGCTGAGAGCTCATTTACATTCTGTACAGCCCCCGGTCGAATTCACGGAGCTGTGTCTCTTACTCAGAGTAAGGGACCGTCACATTTTCACTTTATACAGGCAGAAGAAACAGAATTACACTGAAGGGCTTACACAATCAGGAAATAGCACAATTTGTGTCGATCCCTGCCTGACTCAGAGAGGGGCCGTAGCATTTTCTCTCTCCACACCCAGCAGAAACAGACTGCAACAGATTCTACAATAAGAAAACATAACAGTTTTGTCCCGGTGCCTAACTCTCCTGCATAGAAGCGAGATCTGTGCCATTCATAGAGCCTCCAGCTGTGAGAGGAGAAGAGTTCAGTTGCTCAGTCTAGATTGAATGCAGCCTGTGGTATGTATACAGCTCTTACAAAATAAGATTGCATAGGGAGAGACACAGTGACCATGTGGACTCAGAGGGGGGAGGGGGGGGAGTCTCGGGAGCCAGCATGCACAGTGAAGGGGGGGATGATGTCACCCAACTGGGAGGGGAAGAAATGCCCCTGCATTTCCAGACTTGAGAAGCTGAGAGCAGTGTGAATCAGCCGAACTAAGGAAGCGATACATCCCCTTTAAGAGTCAATAACCTTTAAAGGGGTATTCCCAGCTTGGATTTTGAGGGCATATAACTAGGATATGCCATCATAATCTGATATGTGCAGGTACCACTTCTGGGACCCACACCACTCTACAGAACAGGTCCTCAAAAGTTACGGAATGGAACGTAAAGCCGGTAGCACTTGCGCACAACTCTCCATTCTGTTCTTTGGGAGTTCCTAAAGCGAAGTTTCAAGGGCACCGCCCCCTTTCTCAAGCATGCCAGTTGGATGGCGGTCACCCTCGAAATGTCATTTTGCAGCACAGTGTGCCAAACGCTTTCCAAACAACTATCATAGACTGATTGTCTTTTGTGGAACAAATCTGGAATGTTTTTTGCACCAACTGGATGCGGTTTTTTCAGAGTCAATTAAGCATTGTCTATGCACTTTGTGATATATCATGTGATATTTAAATATCTATATAAAATAATTTTTTTTCCGGAAAAGTTATCATTTCCATTGGTGATTGATGACTATTGGAGAAAACCGAAATAACAGGGATTTACTGCAGCTTCTCTGACATAAGTAAAAGTATATTAGTGGCGCTTTTTTATCGTTATACTACATCCTAGCGATATGCCATCAAAGTCTATTGTGGGAACACCCCTTTAAACATGTATAAAGAAACTCTAAAATGTAATTCAGTTTCCAATGATATCTTACTTAAAAGGGTTGTCTCACTACAAGGATTGCTGCTTTTGATGTTAAAGATCTTGCAAAAACAAGTCACTGCAATATGTGTCCATTAACAGTGTCCTACCTATTCCTAGATATCCCCTCTTGTATGGGCGGCATCAGCTCCTCAGGTTGCTATAGCTACAGACCTGTTTGATCTCTCCTGATAGGCTGCTAGTGCTGATTCCTATAGCTACAGACCTGGCTTCTACTGCAGCCTAGTGGAAGCCAGTAAACACGCCCCTGAATTCAAAGTGAAACCAAGAAAACAGGACTGAGGTAAGATGAATCAATATAGTGTAACAACCCCTTTAAGCACTCTTCACACTTGCGTCACATTTTCCACTCAGAACCTCCGTCACAAGATCCATCGGGCATGATTGAAAAAAGTATCACAGCATGCCTCAATTTTTTTGGGTGAAAACGACGGACGCTGCGGAGGACACCTGACGGGTCCCATTGTAGTCAGTAGGGGCTGTCAGGTGTCTAGTGTAAAACGGGTCCAGTTCCACCTCTGCAACAGTGATTCAGAACAGAACCTTTGAAGAAGATGTGAGCCAGGACTAAAGCTTCAATACATATAGCAAACCATCAATCTAATAAATCACTTTTTCATCTTAATTTAATATCCATCAATTTTCAGACATAATATGTGTAAGGGGGTCAGCTCGGTGGTATAACAAAGTCCCAGGGCAATGGAGTCACAGACAGCCTTTCCGTAGATGCCCGGTTCTTGTTTGGTGTTTATTTTCAGGAGGCAGACAAAAATCGTATGTCAACCCAAATGATACACAAAATAAAGACCTGCTTGTCCGAGCACTAACCAACAGTTGAACTCCTTACTACCAGCTTGTAGCTTAGGTTGCTTTTGGTGTAGCCTCTCAGGCCCAAACTTCCAAGCCTGTACCTGCACACACCCACCCAGTCAGCTAACTGGCTGACTTATATAGGCCAACTAAATCCTGGCACTGGAACACGGGGAGCAGTCACCCACCCAACTCTTTGACTGCTCCCGGTAAAAGCCGACCCGGACTAAGCTGTGTTTCCACAGCTAAACTACTCTAGCTAAACATGTGTCAACCTCAGCTGACACAAGCAAAGTGACGTTTCTACCCCGCCGAGGCCAGGTCTCTCGGTGACATGTATTAGTCTCTGGGGCCTATGTATACCCCATTCACCACCTTGCCCATCGGGGCCTTACATATGATAATAACATTCCATAGAAAAATAAAAGATAGTGGTAGACTCAGACGTGTACTTCTGTGCATCTCGCTCACTGCTCTCCCAGCTACTCATCATGGACTTTGCATGGACTTAGTGTTGGATGGGCATTTATGGCTCAAATAAGCCTGAGTCTACCACTATGTTCTATTTTTCCATGTTATTGTCATATTACATCTGAAAATTGACGCATATTACATTAATGGGAAAAAGTGATACATTAAGATTGATCGTCTGCTATACATAGCGAAGCATGATATGGAGCTGAGAGGAGGCTCTTAGATGGAGCTGCAGGAGGGGACACTCAGTGAAGGATCTATTAATATAAATTGGGATATTAACCAAGTAACCAGGACTAAAGGACAGTGTCAACAGGGAATTTGACGACCGCATATTCAGTCCATTTTATGACCCTTTCAAGAGCTTTTCGAGAATTCCCTATTTCTTTGTTTTCCAATGCTGCTCCTCTGGGAAGGGTAATCTTGCAATAGCAAAAAGGTTGGACCCCCTCTTAACAAGAGCCCCCTAGCAGGCATATGATATTACTATACCCTTCAGAACTTTTCTATATTTCACGCATAAATTTGATCTAACACATCAGTTTTTTACACAAGTAGATGAAGGGAATCAAATCATATAAATGAGTCACAAATATTAGACTTGGTCATTTATTTATTGAGGAAAATGATCCAATATAACGTTTGTGTCAGTGATAAAAGTATGTGAACCTTTGCTTTCAGTGTCTGGAATGACCCCCCTTGTGCAGCAATAACTGCATCTAAACATTTCTGGTAATTGTTGATTAGTTCTACACATTTCCCCATTCCAAAGGGCAAGCCAGCTTCACCTCTATTATATTGGTGGTTTCATCCAATGAGCTGCTCAATTATCATGCATATTTGTAAAACATCTGTATTAGTGCAGTGTGGTACTACATGTCCTGTACTGCTCTTACATGTACTAGTGAGGTGCATGCAGTGATTGGCGGTCTAGTAGCGCCTCTCTACAGTACAGTGCGGTATTACATGTCCTGTGCTGCTCTTTACATGTGACAGGATGAGCGGCTCCACTGGGCACCAGGTGAGGGGCCCATTTTATTTATTCTGGTACATTGTAAACAAAGTACATGACCCTAAAAGCTCTTGTTCTCAACACAGAAAGTGATTTCCAGCTTCCAGCACTTTATCTGGATTAGTTTTCTGCATAACTTTCTTTTATTTTCATGTTCCTTTATGATGGTGACATTTTGGGGCCTCAGAACCAAGTTCCAGTTTCCCATACAGTTAAGGTTTCAGCATACAATAGTCATTCCGAAAAGAAAATAATATTGTATGTTGAGGGATTGCTGTACAGTTTTATAGATTAGGTGAACCTGTGGTTTTCTATGGTACTTGTGCTGCTTGTTGATGTTTAATAACGTCTTGATGGCTTCCTAATACTCTTTAGTGACTTCTAGGAACTCCATAAATAGGTTGACCTGAGTGTGATATCTCAATCACAACAAGGTATAGAATATCGCTCTTTTATAACATACATCATACTATATAACCCACTTAGGCTTTTGACACTTGGCCAAGAATAACACATAACGCAACGCTAAACCCACTTGGGGAGTTGCCTACAACCACACATGACACATAACCAGGGCCAGGACAACAGGTAGGTGACCGTCTAGGGCCCCACTTCATCCATCATGAAGAAAAGGGGGCACAAGGAGGTATGGAGCTGGCTGAATTTTCCATTGGAGGGGCACTACATGCCTTATTTCCCTAGGGTACCAGAATACCTTGTCCCAGTCCTACACACGACCATATGTTCATGAATCCCCTCTACATAATATCCCCACCTAAACTCCTGATAGCAAGATGACACACAGAGCCAGAATTCGATGCTGCCAGACTGCATAGAAACTGCAGCCAATATACAACAACATAATTTTGTTAAAGGGAATCGATCACCAATATATATATATATTCCTAATTGAAATGAGATACTGATCCATATTCTTTTTTTCTTAGCTGTTATTTTCTTACTGTAGATTTTTTAATTCTGGTGTTTGTATGATTATGAAAGCAGCCATCTTGTCTGAGCTGCTTTAACATACTTTATTGAGATGCTTTACTGCAGCTTCATGGACATAGGAGCCTGTGGACTGGATCAGTCCCATTGACTTCTATAGGAGAGTTTTCTAGGCATGCTCTGTGACCTGAGAAGAAGTCAGTGTGCAGGGAGGGGAGCTGTGACACCTCCTATTGTGAATGATGGATCCTGTGTTATCTATACACATTGGTGTCACCTTTCAGTGTAATCCAGACGGGACTTACAAAAGCTTGAAAGAAATAGAAAGAAATAGAAAAAAAGTATACTCACCTCCATGACGCTCCTGTTCTGTCCCAGTGGCCGTCCCGTATATCCTGGCTGCAAAGTTAACGTCCATCGTTCACATGCAATGGGCAGCCAATCACAGGTCACAACATCACGTACACGTGACCGCTCTGGTCTGTGAACGGCTGCACATAGTACGTGAACGATGGACATTCACTGTGCAGATGGGATGTACGAGATCGCAATCGGGACAGAACTGGAGCGTCACAGAGGTGAGTATACTTTTTTTTTTCTATTACTAATCATACCCCAATGGACTAACAAGATTTTGTAAGTCCTGGACAACCCCTTTAAAATGAAAAGTTTACCCAATATAACATAAAAATGAGAACAAAAGGAGGGAATCACTTTCCAGAGACATAAATGATTGCAGTATTTGAGCACTTTTATCAAAACTACCTCACCTACTAGGAGCGCATCACCATGTCCCATAATTTGAGCAGCACTGCTACAGTCAGATTTTATATTTAACCTTATGACACTGACAAAAGGTATCAAATAGGACTGCTAGACCTGCCCCCATAAGGGCACCTAGAGGTGCCTCATCTTTCCATCCTTAGTCTGACCACAGTTACAAGGTCTTCACATATCACACTAACATTTATGGGCTATTTTGTAAGTAGGTCATTGTACATCACGGACATTTCCTGTATTCATTACACGTGAGGTTTTCATTTAATGTGCAACTTTCACTTTTTCTGACCACATGCGTTTGTTGACCTTGTTTCTGTATGAATCTTTCTACCCTCAAACAAACGTTTCCATTAAATGAGATCTAGGAGAGCATGGTCCCAAACTATAAACTACAACCTCTATTGCATTCCACATTTTAGTATAAGTCCCCCATAATGAAATCATAAAACGTAGTTATGGTCAGCACCGGAATAATAAAAATCAATATTTTATTTCAAGTTAATTTAAAAAGAGAAACATGGTGGTCAGAACAAGCTGACACGTTGCTACCCTTAATCATAGCATGTTGTTGTCTAACCATGACTACATTTTTGGATACATGTCCATGACCTCCCGGACTGGCCATGTATCCTTGCGCTGATGGTTCCTGACACCTGACCGAACACAACTTTCTTTCCTATAATGATATCATAGCTGTATTCAGGCTTGGAGCTGTCCACAGGGAAGTAGGAGAGACCCCCAGTGGGCCCCTGGGCATAGTGGGCTCCTTTTTGGGAGAAAAGCAGATAAAAAGAGGCAGAAAGCAAGAGACAGAGTGCAATATATGCAGTATTGTACAGTTGCTGTAGAAAAGAACCCCAGGAATCAACTCCACTGGTGGGCCCCAAGAAACAACTCCACTGGTGGGCCCCAAGAATCTACTCCATTGGTGGGCCCCAAGAATCATCTCCACTGGTGGGACCCAAGAATCATCTCAACTGTTGGACCCCAAGAAACAGCTCCACTGATGGTCCCTAGGAATCAACTCCACTGATGGGCCACAAGAGCCAACTCCATTGGTGGGCCCCAAGAATCAATTTCAATGGTGGGCCCCAAGATACAACTTCATTGGTGAGCCCCAAGAATAAACTCCACTGTAGACCCCAGGAATCATCCCCACTGGTCGGCCCCAAGAATCAATTCCACTGGTGGGTCACAAGAGCCAACTCCACTGGTGGGCCCCAAGAATCAACTCCACTGGTAGGCCCCAAGAATCAACTCCACTGGTGGGCCCCAAGAATCAATTCCACTGGTGGGCCACAGGAGCCAAGTCCACTCGTGGGCCCCAAGAATCATCTCCACTGGTGAACCCCAAGAATCAACTCCATTGGGGGCCCCAAGAATCATCTCCACTAGTGGGCCCCAAGAAACAGCTCCACTTATGGCCCCTAAGAATCAGCTCCACTGATGGGCCATAACAATCAACTCCATTGGTGAGCCCCTAGAAGAAATTCCACTGTGGACCCCAGGAATCAACTCCATTGGTGAGTTCTGAGAATCAACTTCACTGATGGGCCCCAGGTATCATCTCCACTGGTGGGTCCCAAGAATCAACCCCACTGGTGGGTCCCAAAAATCAACTCCACTGCTGGATCCCGAGAAACAACTACACTGGTGGACCCCAGACACCCAAGTCTGACACTGGCTTCATCTGCAACAGTTCAATAAAATGAATAGTTTCCCACCTTAAAGCTGTCCTGCTGAACTGCACAGACCAAGGGGGATGGGGCAAATCCTTGGCCTCAGAGATTTTATCTCATCATTAAAGACAACTCCCTGGATTTTTGAAGGACTTGGGGCCTTATCATACACAAATCATCTTCTGCAGACCCACACCAAGGGGAAACTTTATAGCAATCATTTGACAAGAACTACCTCTGTGCTTTTCAAAAGAAGCTTTATAGCAGCAGAACTGTGTGTAATAAGGTGTATTGTTACATAAAGTACAATTTTTAAATAGAAAGTATGACCTTGTGGCTTTAATATGGTATTGGCATGGGTGTGCCTATAGCCATAGCAGCAATAGCAACTGCTATGGGGCCCAGAGATTGAGGGAGCCACTCAGGTACAAGAACATTGTTTCTTTTTGCAGGGAACAACTAGTTGGTCTGCTATATGGCACTATTATTTAGATTCCCTGATATATGGTGGTATTATTTATACCTTTAATTATGCAGCTGTTTTAGTTTATAGTCATTAGGTTATGGGGCCCCATCTCATTTTGCAATGGGGCTCTATGAATTCTAGTTACGCCCCTGGGTATTGGTATTGCTTGCTGACATGCAATCATTTCTTGATGGCTTATTAAAACTCATTAGTGACATAAAGATGCTTGACAGACATCTATGATGTTTGTGTGCAGGGACTGTTGTGCCTTGACCATATGCTCTATCAGGGCACATAGACATCATAGATAGAGAACTCCTATTATAGGAAAAATATCCACCAATGGTGATAAATTTTGATCACCAGGAGGTAAGAGAAACTGGACTCACAGGGAATGTGTCATCAAAAAAATAACTTATTGTTTAACCCACATTTTTAAGTTAATCACTTTTTTTTATGAATTTTTGGTTATTTTTTTTTTAATTTTCCATATCACTTTCAATATTTTAAAAAAATTCTTAAGTCCTGCAGTTTTCACTTTGGCCACTGGCCTAATAATAGTCTGACACTTCCTGTTCTGTAGAGAAAGATTTTCAGTAGTCTGCTCATGATCAGCAGGGTCAAACTGAAAGGTGGCACCAATGTGTACAGATAACACAGGATCCACCATTCACAATAGGAGATGTCACAGCTCCACCTCCCTACACACTGACCTCTTCCCAGGTCACAGAGAATGCCTAGAAAGCTCTCCTATAGAAGTCAATGGGACTGAGTCAGTCATAAGGGTCCTATGTGCATGAAGCTGCTGTAAAGCATCTCTCTAAATGCTGTTAAAATAGAGCAGCCAAGAAAGCTGCCGCCACCATCTTATACAGACAACTGAATCTACAACCAGAAAATAAAAACGGCTAAGAAGAAAAGAATATGTAAAAAAAAAAAAAAATGGTGACAGATTCCCTTTAAAGGGAACCTGTCACATAGATTATGACTCCACTTGCTGAGGGCAGCACAAGCTAGTGTCAGACCTGCTGTTTCCAGCGCTGTGTCCCTTATTCTGTAAGATGCTGTAGTTTTAGAGCATTTACCCCTCAAATCTTATTCATGAGCAGGTGTTAGCCCCTCCCACCAAAGGCTAGTCCCACCCACCTGGAGATTATTCACATGTTCCTACCTAATAAAAGTAATAGGTTTATGAGTTGAGTTGGGCGGGGCTAGCCTCAGGTGGGTGGGGTTTGAAACAAAAACTGATTCTTTGAATGACTCCTAAAACTAAATGTGGAGAAAACCAAACTCATCATCTTTCCATCGTCCCACTCCATCCCTCCACCTGATCTCTCTATCTCAGTCAACAGCTCCACACTCTCACCTGTTCCGCAAGTCCGCTGCCTTGGGATAATCTTCGACTCCTCTCTGTCCTTCAAACCACACATCCAAACCCTCACCTCTGCTGCCGCCTCCACCTGAAAATATCTCTCGCATCTTCTCGTTCCTCAACTCGACTCTACAAAAATGCTGGTCCATGCCCTTGTCCTCTCTCACCAAGACTACTGCAACATCCTTCTCTGTGGCCTCCCGTCTAGCACTCTTGCTCCCCTTCAATCCATCCTTAACTCTGCTGCCCGTCTTATCCACTTCTCTCCTCGCTACTCCTCTGCCTCTCCCCTCTGCCAATCCCTTCACTGGCTTCCCATTGCCCAGCGAATTCATTTCAAGCTACTAACCATGACCTACAAGGCTCTCCATGACCTCTCCCCTCCATACATCTCTGCCTTTATCTCCAGATACCTCCCTTCACGCAATCTCTGCTCCTCACAGGACCTTCTTCTCTGCTCTCCTCTTATCAGCTCCCACAAAACCGTCTCCAAAATTCCCCCTCTTCCCCCCTTCTCGGGAACTCATGCCCCAAAAATCAGACTCTCCCCCACCTTCCCCAGGTTCAAAAGCAACCTAAAAAACCCGTCTCTTCGGGACGCTTAAACCTACAAAACCCTTGCTGTCACTTTTTAACCCCAAAAACATGTCGGGCCCCCTCACCTTCTTTTTCTTCTCCTCCCCCACTGTAATTGTAAGGCCCCCGTGGCAGGGCCCTCACCCCTCTGTGCCTCATAAGCTACCGTTATCATTGTATTGTTTGACTATTAGTAACCCCCCTTTTTAAATGTACACGCCCGGGAATCAATGGGTTTTAAAAAAAAAAAATAATAATAACAATAATTACTCTTTTTCCTGCGAAAACTGCAGATTTAGCATAAAATACTCAAAAAAACCAGCCCCTAACAGAATGGGGGGCACAGCGTGAAAAGCGGCTGACACTAGTTGTTTAACGGGGGAGGGATCCCGGGGGCCAACGCAAGGATGATGCTAACCATGCCAGGGAACGGAAATCTAATACCCCCCCGGTTTTCCAGAGCCGCCGCAAAGCGGGATACTTGCTGCGGGTGACTCCCCGGGTCGTTCCCCCGACGGGATTTGCTTGCAGGCGGCCCGGGTACGCGGGTACAGAAACGAATAGGGGAGGCTTTACCCGGGGACAGGCAGAAGGTGGGGCAGGCAGCAGATTTTCGTATCAAGACGGGAGGGGTCGGGGCAGCGGGAAAACCCGGCAAGGTAGGAAACGTAAGCAAGGGGACGGGTACAGGGGGTAAACAATGGGAAAACCTCCAATACTCTCTAACGAAACAAAAAACCCAACAGACGGCGGGAATTATGGGGCGGATCCTTTAAAAAGGACCAGCGCCCCAAAACCTTTTATCAGGACACGGGCCCCTTTTAAAAATTAAAGGGAACCGGCGGGGGCCCCGCCTTAAGCGGGGGGCCAGCGCAGGGACGCCGGGGGACAGGCAGCGCGGCTTACCGGAGCGCGGCCGGAAGAGAGGGGGGCGCCGGGGCGCCAGGGGTGGTCCCCGGGCCCCCGCAGCCGCCGCCCGACCCCCTGCAGCGGGAGAAATTCTGGGGGGAAGGGGACCCCGCGCCCCCCCTGCAGTACCCCCCCCTTTTGGGTTCCCCCCCCTTTTTTTAGAAACCAAAGGAGGAGGTCAGGAGACAGGTTTTTCCCGGTTCCCACGACCGTTTTCCCTCCGGCCCGCCCCCCTTTCCCAGTCAAGAGAAAAAACCCCGTTTTCCCCCCTCACGCCTGTGCCAAACCTCCTTGCCTCAAAAATTATCAAGTTGGCCACCAGAGAAGCAGACAGGTCCACGGGAGAAGCAATCAGCACCCCCGGGCTTGGGAAAAAATGGAAGGAGTTGGGGTTTCCAGGGTAGGGGGCAGGGAGTTGGGAACCGGGGTTTAGACGTTGCAGTACCTCAAAGGGACCCCAAGTATTTTTTGGACCAAAATGTAGCTAGGCACCCCAAAGCGAAAATTTTGCTGGATAGCCAAACCTTATCCCTAGCTCAAATAGGGGGGGGAGTCCTACATTGTCACCGGACTTAGTGCGGGGAGAAACCCCTAAAAAGGGCCGTCGGTGAGCTGCCATAAAACCTTATTCCTTTACTTGGGGATCCACGGCCCCCCACATGACACGAGGTAGCAAGGGGGAGAGGTGGGGGGGGATTGACCCAAACAAGACAAAAAAGGGGAGGCCCCCCCGGGAAACCCCAATTAAAGATTTTATGAAAAATCCCCCCCAGGGAAGAAGATCAGACCAGTTATCTGACGGTCGGACACAAAAGCCCCGGTAGGGGCCCAAACACCTGGGTTGACCCCCCTCAACCTGCCATTAGTTTGGGGTTGGGTATCGGAAGAGAGTCTAATGGACCTCAATTGACCCAACAAGCCCGCCAAATTTGCAATAAATTGGGGCCCCCTATCGGACAATTGTAAAAGGAGACCGTGCGATGGAAAACGTGACGAAAAAAAGTTGGGCCATTTTGGGGGGGAGAGGGTAACCCAGGCAGTGAATAAAGTGGGCCATTTTTTTAAAAAAGGGCCCTTAAAAACCCAATGACCGGTTTCCCGAGAAGGGGGGGGTCCCCCTTGAATCCATGGCCCAATGGGTCCAGGGTTTTTTTTTCTGGAAAAGGACGGGGTTAAGAAGGCCCCGGTTGAGCGAGGAACCTTATAAAGGGCACAGGAGGTGAGCAAACAAAACCCTCATGTCCTGACAAGAGTGGGCCCCAAAAATCGGGATACTAAATTTAAGGACCTTTGAACTCCCCGGGGTGCCAGCCCTATAAAAAGTGTCCCCACTCAGGGTTCAAAGGGGCAAGGGAGGCGCACATACTCTTCCCGGGAGGTAGGGGCTGGGACCACGGGGGCAGCCGGCAAGTGTCCGGGGGGGCAATGGCTGGGGGAGGACTCGGACCCCCCTGTTCTGAGGGAAAGGGGAAAGATTTCCCCCGAGGTTTTTTTTTTTGGAGGGCCCCCAAAAAGTAGGCGGAAGTCAAAACGGGGCAAAGAAAAATGACCACCTAGCTTGCGGGGGTTCAGGCGTTGACCACTAAGATATAGGAGGTTCTTTTGGGTCTGTGAAAAAGTCAAAAAGGGTGGCGAGCCCCCTCCAAGGTACGCCCCTTCTTTTAAGACCAGCTTTATGCCAGAAATTCAGATCACCAATGGTATAGTTCCCTTTTCGGCGGAAGGGGAATGTCTTGGAAAAAAAAACCACAGGGAAGGCCTTTACCAGGGAGGGTTTCTGCAGGAGGGAAACCACCAGCGCCGACTGCGAAACATCCCCTTCCAGAATAAACGGAAATTTTGGGTCGACGAGCCCGGACCGAAACCGAAGCAAATGCCGTTTTTTGCCGGTTGAAGGCTTCTTGGCCCCCTTTAGGGCCCAAATTGGAAGCCATTCTTCCTTTTTCAGGGGCCCCCAAGGGGGCCACCATGTAGGAAGGGGGGGAAATTGCCCCATAATAATTCGCAAACCCAAAACGTTGAAGGGCCCAAGGCCCCCCGGTTGGGGCCCCTGCAACACCCCAGGCTTTGGGGGGATCCATTCGGAGACCCTTTTCAAGACGTGAACCCTAAGAAGGGTAAGCTGGGACTTCAAAGAGGCACTTTTCGGGCTTGGCAAGATGATGAGTGCGGGTCACCTGAGGACCGGGGGACCGGGGGGCGATGATCTCGGTCAGGGGGAAATGGGCAATACGTCCAAGTAGACGATTACACAAACAGATAGGTCCCGAAAAATCTCATTAACAAAGTTTCTGAAATACTGGGGGCGTTGCAGAGACCCCAAGGCTAACCAAATATGAAAAGGCCGTCCCGGTATTAAATGCCCGTTTTCCATTCTCACCTTCCCCAATGCGGGTTTTAAATTGTAGGGCCCCCCGCAGATCCAGTTTAGAAAAAATTTTTGCCCCACGCAGGGGGTCAAAAAGTTCGGAGATTAAGGGCAACGGGAGCGGTTTTTTATGGTAATTTTTTTTCAGGGCCCCGTATCAGCAGGGGAGGGGCCCCGTCCTTTTTCTCCACGAAGAAAAAACCGGGTCCACCCGGGAGGGACTTACGGGGAAACCCCCTTTTCGGGGGTTCTCCTTGCACTCAAAAATCGCCTTAGTCTCCGGGGCCGGAGAAGGGGAAACCCCCCTCCCGGGGGGGAGTACAGCCCGGTTCCCCAATTTGGGGCAATCAAAGGCCGGTTTTGGAGGAAATCTCACCCGGTCCTAAAAAACATCGGCAAAGTCCCAGTAAGGGGAAGGAACCCGGAGAGGGTTTTCAATTCCAGACGACTTGAGGGGGGTTCGGCTTGACAGGCAAAGAGAGAACCCGGAACCCCAACCATGCTTCAAACCTTTCCCCCAAACCAAAATGGGGGAGGGGCCTGCACCAAAGGGAGACCCCAGAAAGGGTTTCCGGAGGAAACAGGCAGGACTAGTAGTTCAACGTTTCCCCCCTGAAGGGCCCCAAATTTTCAAGAAAAGGGGGCCGTACAGGCGGGTGCTCCTTAAGGATTCGCCATGACCCGGATAAAAACATAGGGGTTTTGCAGCGGAGCCCCGGGAGACAAACCGGGACAATTCGTGGGTTATGAATTTCCCGCCGATCCTGATCCCCAAAAGGCGTGGGCCCGAAAGGTGTGTCCGGAGAAGCACCAATTTAGGGGGTCAGACGGGGGATCCGTTCGACACCCGGGGTTTCCTCCCCCCACGGGCCCTAGGTCGGAAGTTTTCCCCGGGGGCACCCGGGCAACCCCCCTGAAAGGGCCCAAAAAAAACCAAATAAAAACAACTGCTTCAGACGCCTGAGAAAAGTTCCTCCTGGACAGTGGCTTCCGACCTGCATAGGTTCCTCTTCAGAGGCCGTTGGAGAGGAAGAGGTACCCCGGGGAAAGGGGAGGGAAACGGGGGGGACAGACGGTTTTTTCCCCTTGCAGGCGGAGTTTTGTTCCTTTCGGCAAGCGAAATCCACTCGGGGGGCCAAAGGATTTGGGCATCCCAAGGGAGCTGGGAGATCCCAGCGGCGAGCTCGCCTTGATTCGCCCCGAGAGGCCCTTGCCCAAAAAGTCGCCCCAAACTTCGTTTTCCATCCGGTCCGAAGCGAGAGGCGAAACGCCCGAAACTGACCGACGTGGGGTCCCGACGTAGCCGGAGCAGCGCTGCGGCCGCCGAAGAAGTACGGCCAGGTTCCTCGAAGACGGTGCGGAACCCCCGGAGGAACGTTTGGAGGTCCGCCGTCAGAGGATCCCCTCGATCCCATAGTGGCGTAGCCCAAGCCAAGGCTTCTCCAGACAAGAGGCTGATTATGAAGGCCACCTTGGCTCGCTCTGTAGGGAATTGGTGCCCCATCATTTCGAGATGGATGGAGCACTGGCTGATGAACCCTCGGCACTTCTTGGGGTCTCCATCGTAGCGTGAGGGGAGTGGCAGATGCAGAGAAGGACCCGGCGCCGAAGCAGGTAGAGCAATGGATGCCGGAGCAACGGATGCAGTGCAGGGCAGCAGCCGGTGGAGGCAGACGGGTCGCCAGGTTCTGCATCATGGCCGCAAGCTGGTCGATGCGTTGACTCTGCTGGGCGACAGCTGTAGTGATGTCCCGGAGATCAGGCAGAGGTACCCTGGCGGAATCCATGGCCAGTCTGTACTGTAACGGAGGAGTGGATCCGCTGGGCCAACGCAAGCGATGATAGCTAAGCCACGCCAGGGAACGGAGTCTAAGTAGCCCCCGGTTTTCACCAGAGCCCGCCGCAAAGCGGGATGGACTTGCTGCGGCGTGAGGCTACCAGGTCGTTACCCCTGACGTGACTTGCTTGCGAAGGCGGCCGGGGTACAGCGTGGTACAGAAACGTAATCCGGAGGCGTAGTCGGGGACAGGCAGAAGGTCAGGGCAGGCAGCAGAGGTTCGTAGTCAGAGACGGGCAGACGGTCAGGGCAGGCGGCAAACAGGCAAGGTCAGGAAACGTAAGCAAGCGGACTGGTCACTGGGTAAACAATACGGAACTCCAATACTCTCTAACGCACCAAAAACACACCAACAGACTGGCAGGAAGTACTGGGGGCGGATACCTTAATTAGGACCAGCGCCCGACAATAACCAATTATCGGGACACTGTGCCCTTTAAATTTAGAGAAGCCGGCGCGCGCGCGCCTTAAGCGGCGGCCACGCGCACGACGGCCGGGACAGGCAGGCACGGCGTTCACCGGAGCGCGGCCAGGTAAGAGAGGCGGCGCCGAGGCAGCAGAGGGAAGATGGTCGCGGGGGGCAGCGGAGCCCGCGACCCCCGTGACACTTGTGCTGCCCTCAGCAAGGGGGGGCATAACCTATGTGACAGGTTCCCTTTAAAAACCTCTTGATGCTCTCTTATAATCTACAGTAGAGGACACATAATTTGATGTGTCATTCACAAGGTATACATTGTCCCTCGTATCTAATACACATCATGCTACTTAACCCAAATGCAATGTGCAGCCTTATCATGAGCTTATTTCTCATCATCGCTGTGATGAAATTTCTACCACTATAAAAAGATGTGCAGAAGAAAATTCTAATTCTGGGTATGTGGGCGGCAGATAAGCACAAGACACTTTGCCTGAAAACTTTCTCTGCGTACTATCTTCTAACCATCTAACCAGAGTCTCTGCATTGCAGGAAGCATCTGATGTCAACTTAATCCCACACACATGTCCTGATAGCACAGTTTGTAATGTTTGCAGACGCTGCTCTAACTAACCACATCTACATTCATGTAAGTAGATGTATCTCATAATTATGCAGGACCACAGTATCAAACTATTTACAGCCAAAGAGTTGGTACATGTGGTTGTAGTAAGACCCTAAATTCTATGGGCGACATGTATGAATGGGGCTGTGCCAGTTTTCTGGTGAGCTTTGCGGCCAAAAATCTATCCAAGCCCTGTTCTATAGATGTATGAGCAGTCGGACGCCCAAACTTGGTGCATTCTGTGCCAGACACGGCACTTTTGAATGCGACAAGTTTGCGAGGGCACGTAACGCCCGAATCGTACGATTGCACCAAAGTTTGGCGCAAAGCTGTCGTACAAATTCATGCCAGTTTCTAAGTGAGACAAATTTTGCCATAGAACAGGACACATGTATAAAGTGCTATGAGACATTTTTCATACATACTGGCGCCTTCTACTGTTTTGCCAAGTTTTATCAATACAGGTTCTGGATACAGCTTTAAAGAAAGCCAGTCAATCAGGATACAACACTTAACATAGGAGTTAATCAATCAATTATGATAAAATGATAACATATGAGTAATAGAAAAAACTGGTTACAGGAAATAGTGTGACATTGTGATCAGTTTTGCTAAATCTGTAGTTACAAAGGTTCAATACAACACTTCACCTGGAGCTTACATCACCTGTCCATAAATCTTCAACCAGAGAAGCTAATGGCGAGAACAGGGAACTCCAGTGAGACCAACACCAATGTGCGTGTCCTCAACACTTGGTACAAGAACTTCTGAAGTCATCAAAGCTTCTCTGGTTCTTATGTCTTAAACAAAACCTGGCAGACACAACCTACATATTGTGTTGGCTTAGAGCACAGAGGTCTTTTGTATTACCTCATCCAGTACCATGGAGGGGCCAGCTCCCTGAGTCTAAGATAAGGCATACAAAATCATTCCTAAATCAGATGATGGGCCCCATTAGATTGTAAATTAAGCATCTGAAGTATGCAGGCTTGAGAAAGAAACGGGAAGGGGGTAGGAAAGTTTAACCCTTTAAATTTTTTCTTTTTTTATTGAAAATTTAAACCCAAAATTAAATTTTTCCCTTAAAACCCCAACCCCCCCCCCCCCAAAAGAAAATGTAGTATTTTTAAAAATTTTAAATTAAAAAAAAAGTATCCTGGCCCATAAGAAACCCTTTTTTTTTTAAAGCACCTTTTTTTGAACCTGGTCTTTTTGGGAAATGTGTCCCTTTCAATGGGGGGGGCCCCCCATTTTCCTTGAGCCTTTTAGTTTAAATTGGGGGGAAAAGGGGGTACCCATTTAAAACCCCAAATGTAATTGGGTTTAGGGGTTTTAAAAAAAGGGGGCCTTTAGAACCCCCCCTTTTTGTTTTTTAAATTTTGTCGGGGGCCTTGTCTTTTAAAAAAACCCTTCCCCCCAGTTAGGCCCAATTTTAAAAAGGGTTTTTATATACTTGAGGGCGTTCTCTTTTTAATTAAATTTTCCTCCCCCTGACAAAAACAATAGATTTTGGCCCCACCATTGCCTTTTGGGGAGTTCCGGTGATGGACCGGGTTTTTTCCCCAATATTAAAAAAACCCCAAAAAATTTTTCCCTCTTTTCCCCAAAAAAACTCAAGGGGGGGGACCTTGAAATGTTTTTTTGAAACTTTTTGGGCTTTAAATTTTTGCCCGGGGACCGGGGGCCGGAAAAAATTTCTTGCACAGGGGCTTTGTGGATCTTGGGGAAACCCCAATGGGTTGGGGCCAGTGAAATTTTTTGGGAAAAATTTTTCCCCCCCCCCTAAATTTTTTTGGGCCACAAATTTTGTTTTTCCCTTTCCCCAAACCCCCTTTTTTTTTTAGGGCTTGGGGCAGGCAAGGAAATTTTGGGAAAAATTTTCCCATTTAAAATTTAGGACAGTTTTTCTTGGAACCTTGTGCTAAATTTTTTTAAAATTAAAATTTGTTTGAAAATTTTCCCTTTCGATTTGGGAAAATTTTGAAGTTTTTTTCTGCTGCAGGAGTTATCAAAAAAAGTTTTTTTTCCAACAAGTCCAATTTTTTTAAAAAACATTTTAAAATCCTTTCCAACTAAGGGGTTGAAAAAGGGAACCACTTTTAAAAAAAGGGGAAAAAAAATTTTTAAAAACCCCAAATGTTTGGGGGTTTTTTTTTTTAATTTTTTAAAAAAATTTAACATTTTTTTTTTTTTCCTTTAAGTTATAGTAATTTTAAAAATTTAGCAAAAAATGAATTTTTTTTTTCCCCTTGAAATTTTAAAAAAAAAACTTTAAAAAAAGGGAATACTTTGTCCCCCTTTAATCAACCTTATATCAATCCCAGTCTGAAATTATAATTTTTTTTTCAAAATGAATTAAAAAATAAATTTTAAAGACACATTAAACCCCCTTAAAAGCTATTTAAAAGGGTTTGGGTTCCAGGTTTAAACAGTACCCTAACTTATAAAATATAAAATAAACCCCCAAAAAAATTTTTTTCCTTTATATTGAAACCAATATCACATTTTTTTTTTAATTTTGGGGGTTTTTTTTTAAAAAATTTTTAAAACCCCCCCTTTTTTAAAAAAAAATTTTTTCGGGAAAAATTTTAAAATTTGAGGTTTTTTTCCAGTAGCATCCAAAGGTGTGTAAGGGGGCCTATGGTTAAAAAAAAAAACCAGGCCAAAAAAAACCCCCTTTTTTCCCATGTTTTCCCCCAGGGCCCAACAAACCCCAAATCCCTCCAAAAAAAAAAACCCAATTCATTATTTGGTTTAAATAAAATTCAAAAATTACCTGTAATGGAAAAACCTTTGGTTTTTTTTTTTCAATACAGTTTAAAAAAAGTTTTAAATTTAATTTTTTTTAGGGGCCAAAAAATAAAAAAAAAAAAAAAATTTTTTTAAAACACTGTAATTTTAAAATTTAAGTTTGCCCTTCTTAACACCCTAAAAAAATTTGCTTCCCCGTGTTTTCGTTTTGCTTTTTTAAAATTTTGAAATACCCATTATCTTTTTTAAAAAAGGTGGAATTTTTGGACCATTACAAACTTATTTTTTTTTTTAAACGGGCCCCGTCGTTAAAAAGGGGGTTTTTTACTAAAGTAAAAAAAAAGGGAAAATTTTTTTAAAACCCCCCCAAAAAAAAAAAATAACAGAAAATGGTTAAATCAATTGAAAGCTTTCCCCCCCCTGTCCTCCCGGGGAGGGCCAAAAAAAAATTTAAAAATTTTAAAACCCTTTTGCCCCTTACATTTTTAAGAAAGGTGAAAAACTAAATTTTAGTTTTTTAAATAAAAATTTACTTTAAACCCATGGTCCTTGAAGTTTTTACCCTCGTCAAAAAAGGGGGAATAACCTTTTTAATTTAAACTGAAGGGTTTTTAAAGATTTGGTAATCTAACCCATTTTATTGCAGGCCAATTTTAAGCACCATAAAACCCATGGGGCCAAATGGGCCTTTGGGTTTTTTAGGGTATTGGTTTGGAGTTCAAAAAAAAATTTTTAATTCTGAAAAATAAAAAATTTCCCCCCCTTTTTTTTTTTTTTTAAATGTGGTTTGGGGTTTTTTTTTCAACTTCACCTTTTTAAAAAAACCCCCTTTAAAGGGAAACCGTTTTTCAAACCCTATTTTTTTAATTTGAATTTTTTGTTTGAAAGGAAAACCCAAAAAAAACCCATGTTTTAAAAGGGTTGGGTTTTTTTAATTTTTAAAAAAAAGGGTTATTTTCATAGAATTGAAAAATTTTTTTAAAGGCCTCCATATAAATTTTCATTTCCCCCAACTGTCCTGGGAAACTTTCCGACCTTTTTTTTAAAAAAAAAAGGGAACCGTCGAGTTCGGGCACCCTTCCTCCCCAAAAAAATCTACGGTGTGAAAAAAAAAATTTTTTTCCCGACAGGCAAAAAATTTTATGGCCCTTTAAAACCAAGAGGGGAAAAAAAAAATTTACCCCCCCCACGGGCCAATTTGGGGTTGAGAAGTGAAATTATTTAAAATTTTTAAAAAAACCCGGGGAAAAAAGGAAAATTCCACCTTTGGAAAATTCTAGGCTGAAAAACAAAACTAAGTTTTTAAGGCCCCAAATTAAAAGTGGTCAAACCCACCATTTTCCACCCTCCAACTGCAAAAAGGGGGTTCCGATCCTTTTGCTTTCCAAAGGGGGTTTTTCCCTTCGGGGTGCCATCATCATCTATTAACCTTTCGGGCCCCATACGCCAAAAAAATGGTGCACCACCCTTACTAGTTCCTATTTTTTTAACATATCATGGGCCCTTTTTGATTAGTGCCCCTGACAGGAGTACTCCCTATTGGGACCCCTAACTCACTACAACAATTTTAATTTTACCCCATCCCCTTTTCTCGGTTTCATTTTTTAAATCAGTTTTATGTCTTTACTGGCTTTACTGGCCCGCAGTGATAGCTATGGGACACCAGGGCGTACTTTGGAATCAACTGGGAAACCTTAGGGGATCAAACAGGTTGTGCAACGACCCGAGGGGCTGATGCCGCCCTTACAAGAGGGAATCTAGGAATAGGTAGGACATGTTAAAAGGGAAAATTGCAAAGTGACCTGTTTTTGCAAGCTCTTTAACATAAAAAGCAATCCCTGGAATGAGAAAACCCCTTTAATAAAAAAAGAAACCCCTGTCAGAAGTACTGCATGTCTTTTTTCTTCCCCCCACTGAAAAAAAAACCCTACCTTTGGGGGTTTTGTAATGGGAATTTTTGGGGGGAAAGCTGTCAACCCCACAGCGTTTTTAAGGGGAATGGGGGACCTTTAAATAAAAAAAAGAAAATATTTTTAATAGAATTTTTATTACAGTCATCCAACCTGAGATTGAAAAGGTGGGTTTTCAGAATGTACCAATTACCAAATTTAAGGGGGTTTTCTCATACACTTTTTGTGGCATTTAAGCTTTTTTCTCTATCTAACAGCTTCAAATCCAGGGGCGTGTCTTTGCTCCCAGTAGGGGGGCTTCCTCACGAACACTGGGGAACATCAAACATATGTTTGGCATGGAAAAAAATGTCACAGCCGCAGATCCCGGCGGTCATTTCTTATTTTTGGCGATTTTCGTGGGGGGGCCCTGGCATGACAAAATATTGTTGTCATTAATTATGTCGATGCCATTAAATCTATAGAAGAGCAACAAACCCCCTTATTTTTTTCACCCCAAAGGGTGGGAAGCCTGGAATTAAATCCCCCAACAGTTCAAATGGGGGTACGGGGGCAATCTTTAAACAACTTAGGGTTTTAAAAGACAAAAAAAAATCACACACCATTCATTCCCTGTCTGCACCACAGCATTCCCTAAACCTGCATCTCCCCAAAAAAAAAGGGGAGGAACAGTTTTTAACCACATTTTATTGAAAAGGACTTGTTCCCGTCCGGAAAGCAGACCCCAAACTGAGGACCCCAGATTTAAAAAGTGCCGGAAAAAGGAGTCTTCAAAACCCCCAAAAAAGTTTCAACTGGACATAGCTATCCCCTTTGGGGGAACAGCATGAGCCCCCAAATATGCCCCCCGATTAAAAAGTTCCGGGGAAAAAGGAGTTTTCAAAACCATTTTAGTTTCACTGGAAAAATTTGACAACCTTCCCTTTCCCCAGCATAACCCCAAAAACTCATGACCCCCGGGAATTAAAAGGCCGCAAAAAAAACCAACCCAAACCATTTTGTTTAATGGAAAAATAACCTTGCCCGACCGAGATGACCCTTAAATTAATGCCCACTTAAAAATTTTCTGGAAAAAAACCCCCTTTAACCCTATTTTGTTTTCACTGGGACAAAAAAACGTCCCTGTCCTGGTAGCGCTTTTGCCCCCCCTTTTTAGTGGGACCAAATTTAGCCCCGGTAAAAAAGGTGGATTCACTGTCGATAATAATCGCTCAACACTAGTCTTTTCTCATGTCTGCAGAGTTGTCATCTCCCTACACAAGCTCCTTGTAATCAGAACACCTGCATTGGTGTAAACAGTTATACATACTGTCTGAACTGATGAAACAAATGTGAGAAATGCACTCTGCTCTCCCCACTGTTATCAGGCAGGAGATAGAGGAGAAGCAGAGTGTATTTCTCACGTTTGTTTCATTAGACTAGGCTGTATGTGTAACCGTTTACAGCAATGCAGGTGTTCTGGTTACAAGGAGCTTGTGCTGCCCGGAAGGGAGGTGACAGCTCTTCAGGCATGAGAACAGACAATTGCAGGAGGTCTGCAGAGCTGTGACATCCTCTCTGTGTATAAGGCTATGCTATATGGGGGAGAGTGAATCTAGCAGCTAGAGACTCAGTAATTGCCCAGATCCTTCACAAAGAGCATTCACTGGGAGAAGGGGCATAGAGGAGCTTATGCAGCCATTAATACACAGCTCAGGGTGCATTGAACGACAATGAGAACACAGACAGCAGCCATTTTCACTTTCATTTTACACAGCTCATAGGGAAGAGAGTGCAGGCAGCCAATCACAGCATAGGGGGCGTCTCCCACCCAGGAGACGTGTCCCAATTGGGCTGAATGAAATATCAGGCCGCCAATCACAGAAAAGAGGCATGACCCAACCACTTGCTGCAGAAATAGCTCTAGACATGCACACATTAGTTGCTATACTAAATGATTTAGGTGATGCAAACCAATTGCAAAAGTGTTTATTTTTACTGTACTCATCATTACAGATATGATCTTTATAGCGAGAAACCCCCTTTAAGACATATCCAGTGTTTGTCAGCAAGCCCTAGACTTTCCTCAATCTATGGAACCAGTTCCACTGATCAGAACCAATGGTTATAGCACCATAGAAATCCCAGGTGGGTCCTAAATGGTATAGAGTAGCTCACCTATTGAGCTGTCTATCTATATAAAGGTGGACCTAGTGCATGGAGCATATGCAATATGAAGATATTTTAAGGCCTCCATACACATTAGGAACATGTTGGTCAAACCCACCAATTTTGGCAGCTCCAGCCAACTGTCTAATGTGGATGGGAGCTTCCTGATCCTTTTGCTTAAATTTAAAAAAAGAATCCAGTGTCTGGCAGTGTCTTTTTCTTCAATCCCCATTGAAAAAACCTGCACACTGGACCTTGTGTAAGTGGGAAATTGGTATGATTGGCTGTCTTCCGAAAGCTATTGAAGGTGTATGGGCTCCTTTAAACCTGACCTGACCTGACCTGAATGTCAACATTAGCTTAAAGGAAGTTTTGAAGACTATATGGAATCTATACTGTACATCCTATTTTGGTGCAGAGGAAGGGTAAGGGCATAGAATTGTTTCCCAAGCATTTAAGCAATCCTTATCAATACCAGCCTGATAATGTCAGTTCCTAATGCGGTGCGTGGTTCTGTCATATGCTTCACACTACACTGTAATTATCACTGAAAGATATCAGTGGTGATGTCTAACATGGCTCAATAGCTAGCAGACATCATTTGTACCTTTTTCGGTCTTTTGCCCCATGTTTTCACTTATTCCCATGTAGCTGATCAAATTTTAGATGTAGGTTCTGGATGAGGTTTAGTCCTATCCATATGTAAGTCACAAAAAACCCAAAGAGGTCAGTTAGTGTGGACGCCCATAGCATTATGTACTGTGTGTTGGTCAGAGTCCATCTTCAGTGTGTATTACTTCCTGGAATGCTTTAAAATATATATTATTCATATGTTGAAGTCCCTGCTGTGGTTTAACCTGACGAAACCAACGACCCCCAATTTCGTACCTAAATAAAAAACCCAAAATAAAGTATGGTGCAGCAATTCGGCTCTTTCCTGGGTTATTAAGATTCGGCACGAAGGTAGGCTAAGTTTGTCCCTTCCCCTTCCTTTCTCGTCCCCTCCCTTTTTGGGGTGTTTGTCTACGTTAAATTCAGTGCAAACCCACCCGTCTATAAGGTGAAAGGGAAGGGGAACACTCTCGTATGAACACCAGAACCTAAAAGGTTGTGTCTTTTGGGTTGCTATAGGCACTACTAAGGGATCCGTATCACACTGGCCCTTATGGGAAAGGCTGAGTCATACTTGCGCCTTTGTTGAAACAAATCAGTCGCATGTTAACTTGATTATACTGAGTGTTTTGATAGAAGCAAAAGAAATAATTAAGAAATTATATATTTATACATATGCCGAATCCCCCGGGGTTTTGGTCCTTCTGTATTGGTATTTTGACCCCGGCACAATGAGTATTAGAGAAAAGGCCGTGAATCATCACTTTATGTGAGATCCTCTATTCACGTTTAAAAGTTTCAGTTGTAGGTGTTTTGCCATTGCCTTTTCCCATTACTTTAAACATCTGCATTTCACAAGGCATTATGGTAACGAGCTCTTAGCTCATTTCCCGCATATTTATAACAGGTTAAGGTTCAGACTCTGGCTTGGCCACTCGAAAACACAAATATTTTTTGCAAGCATTCTTTAGTTGACCTGCTTGTTGCTTTGGGTCTTTGTCTTGTCACAACACCCAACATCTCTTCAGCTTGAGGCATTGGACTGCTGCCCTTGTATTCTCCTGTAAAAAGTTTTCATATAAGTTTTAATTTGTTGTTCCCTCAATGATTGCCAAGCATCCAGTCTCTGAGGCAGAAATGCAGCCTTGAACCAACCCCCAACTCACCCCCCACACACACCATGCTTCACAGGTGGGAACATAGCGTTGTACATTTGTGCTAACCAGGGCCGTTCCTAGGCTAAACTGCACTCAGGGCGAGGTGAAGAAATTTTGCCCCCCCCCCTCCGTAAAATAATGCGCCACAATGCAACACAGTGCTTCACCATATAACTGTCCCCTGTAGCCATGTAATACCCACCTGTAACCAGACAGTAGCCCCAGTAGCCACAATAGTTGCCCCTGTAGCCAGACAGTAGCCCCAGCAGCCATGATAGTTGCCCCTGTAGTCAGTTTCCCCTGTAGCCATGATAGTTACCCCTGTAGCCAGTGTCCCCCTTACAGCCAGTGTCCCCCTTGTAGCCAGTGGCCCTCTTGTAGCCAGTGGCCCACTGTAGCCAGTGTCCCCCCTGTAGCCAGTTCCCCCTGTAGCCAGTTGCCCCCTGTAGCCAGTTGCCCCTGTAGCCAGTGCCCCTTGTAGCCAGTTGCCCCTGTAGCCAGTTGTCCCTTGTAGCCAGTGTCCCTTGTAGCCAGTGTCCCCCTGTAGCCAGTTGCCCCATTGTAGCCAGTTGCCCCTGTAGCAAGTGTCCCTTGTAGCCAGTTGCCCCCTTGTAGCCAGTGTCCCCTGTAGCCAGTGTCCCCCTGCAGCCAGTGTCCCCTGTAGCCAGTGTCCCCCGTGGAGCCAGTGTCCCTCCTGTAGCCAGTGTCCTCTGTAGCCAGTTGCCCCCCTGTAGCCAGTGTCCACCTTGTAGCCCGTGTCCCCCCTGTAGCCAGTGTCCCCCTGTAGCCAGTGTCCCCCTTGTAGCCAGTGTCCCTCTTGTAGCCAGTGGCCCACTGTAGCCAGTGACCCCCTGGAGCCAGTTGCCCCCTTGTAGCCAGTTGCCCCCTGTAGCCAGTGTCCCCCCTATAGCCAGTTGCCCCTTGTAGCCAGTTGCCCCTAGTAGCCAGTGTCCCTTGTCGCCAGTGTCCCCTGTAGCCAGTTGCCCCCTTGGAGCCAGTTGCCCCTGTAGCCAGTTGCCACCTTGTGCCAGTGGCCCCCTGTAGCCAGTGTCCCCTGTAGCCAGTGTCCCCTGTAGCCAGTTATCCCCCTTGTAGCCAGTGTCCCCCTTGTAGCCAGTGTGCCCCCCTGTATCCAGTGTCCCCCTTGTAGCCAGAGTCCCCCCTGTAGCCAGTTGCCCCTTGTAGCCATTGTCCCCTGTAGCTCAGGATTTTTAAAATAATAAACACTTACTTACCTTCCCAGGATCCCTGCAGCGCGTCCCTGGTCCCGGGAGCCGGGTTCAGTGTAAGTGGCGTGACGTCATCATACCGCTAACATCAGCTCCCGGGGTCTCCTGGGACGGACTGGAGCCGAGACTCATCATCGCAGGGGGCGTGGTGAAAGCCGTGCGCCCCCTGCGACGCTGCTGTGTATGTATCGGCGCTCTGACTGAGCGCTGATACATACAGGGGAGGAGGCAAAAGGGGAGCGATCCGTCCTGCCTCCTCCCTGTGCCAGCAGCTGCACTAAGTGTGTGCAGCTGCCGGCAGTAAGAGGCTAACCGCGGGGCAGCAAGGCGGGCGGCGCCCCCCTCGGGTGAGGGGAGCCTCGGCGTCCCGGGCGATCGCCCACCTCGCCCACCCATAGGAACGAACCCTGGTGCTAACATGTTCCAGTTCTGCACTGTGGAACATTGAGAAGGTCTCAGGAACACATGAGATGGACTACAATGTTTTATGTTTGGATAGAAGCTGCTTTCTTTATGGTGTCCTTCCATGAACACCAATCATGTTTAGTGTTTTTGTCACGGTTCACGCCGCGGTTCCTGCTATGGACCATCGGCGTGCCCCTGTCTCCCGTGACCCGGCTGCTGCTGGGGCATTCTCTAGTGTACCTGGCTCTTGTCAGTCACCGGTCCCGGATCCTGTCTGTCCTGCAGCAGTTCCTTCTGGCAGGTTCAAGTCTCCATTGCTTTCTCCAGCTCCATGGCGTCCTGTGTTCCTATGTCCAGCCCAGTGAGCTGTGACCTCTGCCTGCATTAGATACTTCCTCCCTGTGCTCTGGGTCAGTTCGTTGGTGTCCATCCCTTGAGCTAGAACTCTGTTTGCTGCGCTCCTGTTGTTTAACCCTTGAGTTGCCAGTGAACTGTTTCATTTAACCCTGTGCTGTCCAGCTCATCCGTTTCCCTGCTGTTTCCTGACGTATTGTTCTCCTGTTACTGCTGATTCCTGCTGCTGTAATACCTCAGTTACCTGTCTGGGACTCAGCTACACCATCCATTTTCCTGTCACCAGTGTCCGGCTATCCAGTCCTGAACTTCAGCTACCCACCGGCGCTGAAGTTACCATCTGCGTCCATGGTGGGCCCAGAGGATCCACCATACCCAGATGTTTCTAGCCCCCTCGGTTAGAAAACGTGACAGTTTTCCTTACAGTGAACAAGTGAAATTAGGTTTTAACGTTCGTAGAGTCTTCTGTATGTCTTTACTGTTATCCTTGTTTTTTTTATCACCTCTTTAAGCAGTGCCATTATGCTCTAGGAGTTAACTTACACCCCCTGGAACCCACTCTTTCTTTAAAAAACATCGTTAGTAACCAGGATTTGTATGCCTTTATAGCAATTTTATCTCCTTCATTGAAATACATTTTGCTCTTTAGCTCCTGGCGAAGTCACTCACACAGAGGCACTCTTACCTTTTCTCCCTGCACTTTGGATGTTTACTCAATGTGTTTCATATAAGGCTAGGTCTACACTCCACGCAAGTTGACCATTTTTTTTCCAATGCTGGACCATGGTTTTTGTCACGTTTTGCACAAAAAATGCGGTCGGTTCTCGTTTTTTTGCCATCCCCCATACAATTGATTATATGGGAAAACGAAGAAAAAATTCAAAGTGCCAGCGGATTATACAACATGTTGGGAGGGCCTCACAATTTATAAACACTGTACATTCTTACTTATACATCAAGTTCTCATCCAGATTTGATGTCTAACATCAATAACCCTATTTTAGTGAGATTCTTTGGCTTTGGGTCAGGCTGGTGTGGCCCACTTGAATTTTGCCGTTAGTCACTGTCAGGAAAAAGCCCGCCCGCCGGTCCACTCGAGGGTCGTCGTCCTGACTTGGGGTGTATCGTGACGTTGCGCTGCCCCCTAGAGGTACACAAGGTCAGCCAGACACTGTTCCACCGTTAACCCCTGTCCACACGGGCACAGGGAGAACCAGGGAGGACGTGAGAACACATTCTTCGCCAACGACCCTGAACGGCTGAGAGAGATTTGTTTAACCACACTGGTTAAACAAAAATCTGCCAGTGTAATAGGCTGCCACCAGTTTCTAGTTTAGTTATAAGACCGGTCCGTTACCGACTTATAACAAGGCCAGGAACTAGCCTTGGGGTAGCTATATATTATAGACCGAGTAATAGGTGTGTGAGGTCGATGATCAAGAGAGATTCACTCTGATTAAAGTTTATAGATTTGATTCGCCTTGGAGGGCACACTAGACAAATATATACAAAATGATAATAATATACAGATAAGAGTCAGAGGTGCAAATATAGGTATGGTTACAGGCTTGGTTCTAGGCCCACATGGGGGGGGGGCTTATGTGGCCTGGCTTCTGTGTGTGGATGCTCCTGGAAATGCTCTTAGGTACTCTCCCCTCCTGGAATGCAACGACTGGGCACACCTGGGGCTCATGCTTATATCTGTGATGGGACAGCCCACGTGGCAGCCCCCTACAGGCCTCCAGACACCCTTGGGACGGTCTATAAAATCCTCACGCTCTGGCCATGCCATTTCTGACTGAAAAACTAAATTGGGCCATACCTCGGCAGGGCATTGGCACAGAACAGAACCAGTGGCATCATCAGAACCGGCTGGGCCTACACTACTCCCCTGATACCAGACACCTCTATCCTCGGTGCTCCCTAGGGCCAGTTCTGAATTTCTCTGTCCCCCTGCATCATGCAAACATGGGAGTGGTGGCTATGTGTGCGGGGAGTTCCATATTTTAAGATATGAAACCGCCATAGACCAGTTATGATGAATCCTTAAGAAATATCGAGGCCGCTGCGGCTAGGAGCCTTTTGTTCAAGTCTTTGAAGCTGGGGTTTGAGAGAGCACATGTCTTGGTGCTAATTAATGGAGATGAGGCTACTTTTGATGTGGTGATCTCCCCTGCTGAGTGAGCTTCCTATAGAAGGGCATTTACGATGGGTATAATTGGAGGGGGTGAACAATTTTTTTTTGTGAATTTTCCTCACAGTCGCCAGTAAATCATGCAACCAATCAGCAGCTTGCCAGTCAGATAGGGGAAGGGAAGTGCATTATTCAATGAATGGTGCACGTCCCTTTTCCTGTCTGTCTGGCAAGCTGCCAATTGGTTGCATGGTTTACCAGCAATCGATGGCAAAACTCAGGTTGGGCTGAACCTGCCTGACCAGAATCCTAAAGACATCACTACCCAATGCTATTTGATACATACATGCTTGCACAGCTTGTAATTCTATATATTGTAAGGATCCAAATGATCAACATCTGGTTAACGTGTGAAAACTTCTTTGTCCTATCATCATTCACTTATAGTCCTACATATTAGTAAGTGGCTTCCACATCCTTGGCCACGATGCATGTTACTGCATCATGTGAACTAAAGTTGATTCTTCATTATTACAATGAGTAGGTCTTGCTCTTCCTATCTGGTTAGACATCTTCCTCACTGTCTGGGCAGGAAGGAAGGGGTGTGTACGCCAAGTACTAAGTTCATCAGTATGGTTCTTATATATACTATTGTACTACTGAGAAAATTAGACATGAGTGTTCAGCAGGAAAATATGCTATAATGTGCAGTTCAATGACAGTGTTAAGGAAATGCTACTGGATTGTATTATTCCAGCTTCTAAATCTTAAGCAGGTAAAGTTTAAGAAAATGTATAAAAAATAGTAAGGAATAAAGTCTACATCCCCAATTGATGAGCACTAAATCAGAGTCTGGCAAGTGTAATAATGGCCTATGGCATTTAGATACAGGGTGAGCAGAATTTCTGCTCCAGATGTAGGAAATCCTTACCTATGACCAGTGTTGGACTGGGGTGCCTGGGGTCCATGAATGGAGTTGATTCTTGGGCCCACCAATGGAGTTGATGGTGGGGGTCCACCCTTCTGCTACTGTACATGGCTGCCCATGACTCTCTTTCTCTGCCTTTCTCCCTGAAAGTAGCTCCAGGCCTGCTATTCTCAGTGACCCACCATGCCAAAGGGCCCACGGGGGGGATCCTTGCTCCCCTGTGGGTCAGTCTGCACCTGCCTATGACTGAATGTTAGTAGGACCAAATCTACAAAATATTTTAGCAAGGAATATAAAAAATGGATTGGCACCAGCCCCAATTCACACACACAGTCCAATAAGATACTCTGCAGAGATATATGTGGATAGCCCGGGTACAATGCTTTTCAATAGAGAGTTCAAATCCAATGCACAATATAAGAAGTATAGATGCACTCACCGGTTCCTTTTTCTATGGGCTTTTATTCAGCGTTAAAACATCACGCGGGCATACAAACAGAAGGACAGGGAGAGACACCGTCACAGCCTACGGCCGTTTCACGTCATCAGACGCTTCAGGCAGTCCCATTGGCCATACTTCACACCATAAAGAAAAAACCTCACGTCTGGTGTATAAAAGTTCTCTAATATGTCAATACTGTTTTACCATGGGATCCAAAAATACATAAAAGTATATGATGTGTGTTTCCATATCCATCATTTTCCAGGTATCTCATCTATTTTTATGTTTCATTAAAAGGGTTGGCTGAATTTTTTTATATTGTGAAAAAAATTGTACTCTCCTCTGCTCCAGCACCAGGGTTGCTCCAGTGTTCCCCACCAGATCCTTACCTCTTAGGGATTTATATATATATATATATATTATATATTATAAATTATATATATTATATTAATATATTAATATATATATATATTATATATAAATATATAAGTATATAGTATATTATAATATATATTAAATATATATATATATATATATATATATATATATATATATATATATATGTGTGTGTGTGTGTATGGCAGACATGGTCTCCACCTACAGAAAACCACCTTAAAATTGGCCTTAATTCAAATTTGACTGGCCAGTTATTCCCTTCTCCCACATTCAGACCTCATAACCCAATGGTTTAATTTGTCATGGCATTATTGTTGTTTCATAGTAGAATATCTAGAATTCCTGATTGTTACGGACAGCGGTAGTGGATCCGCTAGAGCACCGCAAGCAATGGTATAAGCAACGCCAGGGAGCGGAGTTTAAGTAGGTCCTGGTTTTCACCAGAGCCCGCCGCAAAGCGGGACGGACTTGCTGCGACGGGAGTCTACCAGGTCGCTTCCACTGACGTGACTTGCTTGCGGTGGCAGCCAAGGGTGAGCGTGGTACAGAATTGTCAGGCGGAGGCGGAGGCGTAGTCGTGGACAGGCGGAAAGGTCAGGGCAGGCGGCAAAGGTTCGTGGTCAAAAAACGTAGCAAGAGGGTCAGGGCAGGCGGCAAAGGTTCGTGGTCAATAAACGTAGCAAAAGGGTCAGAACACCGAAGACACTAGAACGCACTTTCAACGCTTTCTCTATAGGCAATGGGCACAATAGATCCGGCAAGGAAGTGCCATGGCAGAACTAATATATAGGACCAGCGGCCAGCAATTAACCAATTATTGGCGCGCTGGCCCTTTAAATTTCAAAGAGCTGCCGCACGCGCGTGCTTGGGGGCGCGAGCGCGCACTGCAGCCGGCAGAGAGCTGTGCAGGTACAGGAGCGTGGCTAGGTAAGTGCAGGCTCTCGGGGGAGCGAGTGCGGCCGCAGCCCGACCTACGGCTGCGGGACCACCCGTGACATAACCCCCCCCCCCCCCCCCCTCTTTCTGGAAAGAAGAAATGTCTTCAGTAGGTCACGATCCAAGATGTTGTCCTCTGGCTCCCAAGATCTCTCCTCCGGCCCGAATCCTTCCCATTCAATGAGAAAGTGTCGCCTCCCTCTGATAGACTTCATAGCCGGAATCTCTTTCACCACAAACTTGTTGGAGGCCTCAGCTTCAGGGGGGGAGGAGGCGACTTTCCGAGAAAAGCGATTGAGCACAACAGGCTTCAGCAGAGAGACATGGAACGAATTCGGAATGCGCATGGTAGGAGGGAGCCGGAGTTTATAAGCCACCAGATTGATCCGCTGTAACACCTCAAATGGCCCCAGGAACCGTGGACCTAGCTTATAGCTAGGAGTCTTGAGCCAGACATACTTGGCAGACAGCCACACCTTATCACCTGGAGCAAAGGTTGGGGTCGGTCTCCTCTTCTTGTCCGCCTGGGACTTCATGCGGACTGTAGCTTGCTGAGGGGACTGGCGAGTCTGCTCCCAGATGGCCGTCATGTCCCGGACCAGGGTATCCACCGCAGGAACCTCAGAGGCAGAAGGCAGAGGGAGGGGTGGGGATGCAGTCCATAGACAATGAAGAAGGGTGAAGAGTCCAGGGAGTTATAAGAGAATTCAGCCCAGGGCAGTAAATCGGACCAATCGTCTTGTCGGGCCGAGACAAAGTGGCGAAGATACGTGCCAAGGATTTGATTGATCTTCTCCACCTGGCCATTGGATTGCGGGTGGTAAGCTGAGGAAAAGTCCAATTTTACTTGCAACCGGGAGCAGAGGGCACGCCAGAACCTGGAGACGAATTGGACCCCGCGGTCCAAGACGATGTGACTTGGAAGGCCATGTAGTCGGAAAATGTTTTGAAGAAGAGTGTAGCGAGCCGAGGAGCGAATGGAAGACCTGGCAAAGGGACAAAGTGGGCCATTTTAGAAAAACGGTCTGTTATCACCCAAATAGCAGTATTGCCGGAGGAAGGAGGAAGGTCGGTGATGAAATCCATAGACACCTGGGACCATGGAGACTCCAGTGTGGGCAAGGGGTGTAGAAGGCCAGACGGGCTGCGACGGGGCATCTTATCCCGGGCACAGGTGGTACAGGCTTCCACAAATTCTTTAGAGTCCTTAGCAAGAGTCGGCCACCAATAGAAGCGGAAGATCAGCTGATACGTTTTCTGAGCGCCAGGATGCCCGGCCACCAGGGAGCAATGTCCCCATTTTAGGATCCTCCTCCGGAGAGCTGGACGCACGTAAGTCTTCCCCCGAGGAATTTGTTGGAGGTCCACCGGAGCAACATGAACCAAACGTTCTGGGGGTATAATATGCTGAGGGCCAAGATCTTCCCCGATGGTGTCGGAGATGCGGGAGAGGGCGTCGGCCTTAACATTTTTTTCTACCGGGCAGAAGTGAATCCGGAAGTCAACACGCGAGAGAAAAACAGCGACCACCTGACCTGACGAGGATTAAGGCGTTGAGCCTGGAGATACAGGAGATTATTGTGATCTGTGTAAACATCAATTGGATGGCGAGCTCCTTCCAGGAGGTGGCGCCATTCCTCCAGGGCCAGTTTGATTGCTAACAATTCCCGGTCCCCGATGGCGTAATTCTTCTCCGCCGGAGAGAAGGTCTTGGAAAAGAATCCGCATGTGAGAGTTCTGCCCTTGGCCCCTCTTTGTGTGAGAACCGCTGCTGCCCCCATGGAAGAAGCATCCACCTCCAAAGCGAAAGGTTTGTCTGGATCCAAGCGAAACAGGATGGGTGCACAGGCAAAAGCCGACTTGAGCTCCGAAAATGCCTTTTCTGCCGCTTGTGACCAGAGTTTCGGGTTGGCATTCTTCTTAGTGAGGGCAGGGCCACAATCGGCGCCACCAATGGAGAGAAATGGGGAATAAATTGCCATTAGTAATTCGCGAACCCCAAGAAGCGATGTATGGCCCGAAGCCCGACAGGTCGCGGCCACTGTAGAATGGCCGATAACTTCACTGGATCCATCTGAAGACCCTTATCCGAAACGATATAACCCAGGAATGGGAGGCTCGTCCGATGAAAAAGGCATTTCTTCAACTTGGCGTATAGCCGGTTGCTGCGGAGACGACTCAGTACCTGGCGCACCTGCAAACGATGGGTCAGAAGATCAGGAGAGAAAATCAGGATGTCGTCCAAGTAGACGATGACACACGAGTAAAGGAGGTCTCCAAAGATGTCATTAACGAGTTCCTGAAAGATAGCTGGAGCATTGCATAGTCCAAATGGCATTACCAAGTATTCGAAGTGCCCGTCATGTGTGTTAAAGGCCGTCTTCCACTCATCCCCTGCTTGGATTCTGACGAGATAAGCTCCTCGCAGGTCCAGTTTCGAAAAAACCTTGGCTCCCCAGAGCCGGTCGAAGAGTTCCGAAATTAGAGGTAACGGATAACGGTTCTTCACGGTAATCTTATTTAGGCCGCGGTAATTGATGCACGGGCGGAGAGAACCATCCTTTTTTTCCACAAAGAAGTAACCGGCGCCGGCTGGGGAGGAGGATTTGCGAATAAAGCCCTTCTGCAAATTCTCTTTTATGTAGGTAGACATGGCCTGAGTCTCGGGTACGGACAACGGATAGACCCTCTCTCGAGGAGGACTGGTCCCAGGGAGAAGGTCAACAGGACAGTCATAGGGCAGATGGGGCGGCAGCATCTCTGCCTCCTTTTCCGAAAACACATCAGCAAAGTCCTGGTATTCCACTGGCAGGCCTGGCAGAGGTTTGGGAGATGACTGCAGAGGAATGGCACGCACCGGGCGGGGTGCGACCAGGCAGTGACTCTGGCAATCTGGTCCCCAATGCAAGACCTCATTGGTCTTGCAGCAATGGAAGCCCCAAGAGGATCGCTGACGGAGACCTCGGTAGCATGTGGAAAGCAATCTTCTCCTTGTGCAGGGCCTGGTGATGTACTGAATGGAGTCGCTCAGAAGTTCCCCACTGACTGAAGAAATCACCAGGGGTTTTTCCAGCTGGACCAGCGGCAGACGATATCGAGATACCAGGGAGGCATGGATAAAGTTCCCGGCAGACTCAGAATCCAGGAAGGCAGGGGCCTGAAACGAGAGGCCAGCGTCCGTCATGACTTGTACCGGTATTGTCAAATGTGGAGCGGGAGAATTAGCACCTAGGCAGCCGGCGGGGATGTACTACGTCTCGTTCCTGGCGGAGCTCCTCCTGTCTCTCGGCGAAGCGAACGTCTATGCGAGTGGCCAGGTGGATGAGTTCGCTCAGAGAGGATGGATAGTCTCTAGCAGCCAGTGCATCCTTCACCCTGCTGGATAACCCCTTCTTAAAGGTGGCACAGAGGGCTGCGTCAGAGGGCTACAAAGCTTCGGGTACCCATCAAACTTAGATGGTAGAGGAAGTCGAAGCTTGGGGCCGACCGTAGCCAACGGAACGGGGAGCGTAGAAGGAACCACAGGCGGAGGTGGCGGCTGCTGCTGAGACGTGAGGAGCTGTCGTGCCATGTCGGACAGCTGATCCAACTGCTGTGCCTGTTGCGAAATCTGCTGTGACTGCTGGGCGATGACGGACGTGAGGTCTGCAATACTGGGCAGAGGCACTTTGGCGGGATCCATGGCCAGATATAACTGTTATGGACAGCGGTAGTGGATCCGCTGGACCACCGCAAGCGATGGTATAACCCACGCCAGGGAGCCGAGTCTAAGTAGGTCCTGGTTTTCACCAGAGCCCGGGATGGACTTGCTGCGGCGGGAGTCTACCAGGTCGCTTCCACTGACGTGACTTGGTTGTGGTAGCAGCCAAGGGTGAGCGTGATACAGAATCGTCAGGCGGAGGCGTAGTCGTGGACAGGAGGAAAGGTCAGGGCAGGTGGCAAAGGTTCGTTGTCAAAAACGTAGCAAGAGGGTCAGGGCAGGCGGCAAAGGTTCGTGGTCAATAAACGTAGCAAAAGAGTCAGAACACCGAAAACACTATAACGCACTTCCAAAGCTTTCTCTGTAGGCAATGGGCACAATAGATCCGGCAAGGAAGTGCCGGGGCGGAACCAATATATAGGACCAGCGGCCAGCAATTAACCAATTACTGGCACGCTGGCCCTTTAGATTTCAAAGAACTGCCGCGCGTGCCGACCTGCGGACCGCGGCGCCACTTGTCCCTGGAGCAGGGGGACACCGACCAGCCACGGGTGTGCCCGCAGTCCGACCCACGGCTGCGGGACCACCCGTGACACTGATTAAATCTGGACATACACCAATGATTTAACCTACAATAACAATATGTATTTATATAGTGCCAACATATTCTGTGGCACCTTACAATTTAGAGGGTATAAGTAGAGACAGGTTTGGACTGGGCTACAGGGGAACAGGGCAAGCCCACGGTGGACCCTTGAGCATGGTGTACCTAGAGTTGTTTTTTAACTGCATATACATCCTCAGTAGAGGCAGAAAATCATAGAAAGAGAGGCAAAAAGTAAGATGCAGAGTATAAGAGGCACATAAAGTCATTTGCAGTAGCTGTAGGATGGGCCTCTACAATCAGCTCCACCAGTGTGGCCAGAAACAGCTTAAAGGGGTTGACTCACTACAAGTATTGCTTTCTATGTTAAAGATCGTGCAAAAACAAGATGTGTCCATTAACAGTGTCCTACCTATTCCTAGATATCCCCTCTTGTATAGGCCGCATCAGCTTCTCAGGTCGCTATAGCTACAGACCTGTTTGCTCTCTCCTGATAGGCTGCCAGCACTGGTTGCTATAGCTACAGACCTGGCTTCTACTGCAGCCTAGTAGGAACCAGTAAACACGCCCCTGAATTCAAATTGAAACCAAGAAAACAGAGTTAAGATAAATCAAAGTAGTGAGACAACCCCTTTAACTGATGGGCCCATAGAATCAACTCCACCTGGGGGCCCTAGAAACTCCAGTCTATTACCAAGTAGAGACAAAAAACAGACATTACACAGTAAAAAGTTACTAACAGGTCAAACAAGAGGTAAGACTATCGCTGCTGCGGCGTCGCTGTGTTTTCAACAGTTGCCAGAGCAGCAGCTTTGTGTCTCTGGTCCGTGCACCAGAACCAGAAGCGCAGCTTGTTTATGACAAGTGCATAAGCTAGTACTTTGGTGACGCCATTCCATCAGGGTGAGTAGTAGGTCTCACCTTAGACTTACCTTCCCGGCATTCTTGTTAACCTTGCATGTGCCGGATGTACTTGGGAGCATAGAACACTTTTTTTCCCCAGGATTGCCATCTGTTTTCTGGGTAAGCAATTATTATTATTATCACAATTGCATTTATGTTAAGAGGTATGATTATCACATATGAGTTACCTTGCTCTAAATATTACCCTTTTCATATTTTGCATTAGAAAGATGTTTATTTGCACAAACATTCTGAATAATTTGGATGTCTTTTGGTCGCATTATTCAAGGTCAGTGTGACATCCACAGTAAATTGATTTTCTTTTGAGGTACCGATAACGCCCAATTTGTCCCCTGATCAGTATGGGCAAATCAAAACATGTCATGTTGGGACTTTTCTGGTACTATTTGAGGATACAGTGTAGGGTTAAGTGTGCAATAGGGACAGGATCTGGACACGGTCGTCCATTTCGGGACGACTACCCTGTATTTTTCACTTCCAGGGGCTTAAAGGGGTTGTCTCACTACATTGATTCATCTTTCCTCAGTCCTGTTTTCTTAGTTTCACTGGCTAGACTGCAGTAGAAGCCAGGTCTGTAGCTATAGCAACCAGTTCTGGCAACCTATCATGAGAGATTGAACAGGTCTGTAGCTAAAGCAACCAGTGTTGGTAGCCTATCATGAGAGACTGAACAGGTCTGTAACTATAGCGACCTGAGGAGCTGATGCAGCCCATAAAAGAGGAGCTATCTCAGAATAGGTTGGACACTATTAATGGACATATATTGCAAAGTGACTTGTTTTTGCAAGATCTTTAACATAAAAGCAGCAATCCTTGTAGTGAGACAACCCCTTTAAAGGTCAAGTAGGGGCGATTAGGGTTTTTTCCTGTCCAATTCCACACTTTCCTATTGTTATTATATGACATCTTGTGCTTGCTTGCTTGGAGTTGGTGCCTTTCAGCAGGATATACATAATTTTAGAATTATTTATTAAAAGTTATGTTTTTTTATATACACCCTATTTTGTTTTTGTCATGTAATTTTTGGTGTCTATCAGATATGACATTACTGTTTCTCCCTTAATTGTTAGTCGTTTTCTCCCTGCTCCTAAGATCTTACAATCTATGTGGGTTACCTATCTGTAACTACAGAGTGTTACAATGCACTGCCATTGACACGCGAGACCAAGTAAATTGTTGACTGGAGAAATATGTTTGTCCAAAAGTTTGATTTGATGATTATTTTTGGCTGCATCAAAAAAAAAAGTGCCATTATCATCATCACTGCAAAATTTCCATGATCTACTTGCTCATAGGCTTGTGCAGAGATTTATATTCTCATTTTTTTCATTCTAATTAATCTCATTGTCTACTATTTAACAAGAATAATTAAATGCAAAAAAAATGGAGAAAAGAAGGGGACTTTATCGTTACCACACTCAAGGTCTGTGAGACAGAATTAATTTAAAGGGGTTGTCTCACTAGAAGGATTGCTGCTTTTTATGTTAAAGATCTTGCAAAAACAAGTCACTTTGCAATATGTGTCCATTAACAGTGACCTACCTATTCTGAGATAGAAAACAATATTTGGTTTTGCACATCCAAAAACGTTTTTGAAAAAATGAGCATAGGTGCACACTGGTGTGGCAGCAAAATACATACACATTCCAATATCAGTAGCACACTATCAACTAAAAAAACTATCAAAAGGCACATAGGAATTTTTGAAAAAGCATTTCTGCTACTTAGGATACATGAAAAAGTTTTGAGGTTCTTAGCCACACCAGTCGCACCTATGCTCAACCACAAAAGTGTTTGGTTGTGCAAAAACAAATATTGTGTTCGAGCTTGTCTATGCAGGAGTGGCTGCCTCCTCGTTGGTTTTTCGCACTCCACCCACCTTCACAGGTTTTTAAATCAATGCAGTGTATCTAGTAGTCGGTGCCTTCACTCCCTGAAGTATGGAGGTCTGAACAGGCCCTTAAGAGAGGAAACGTTAGTGTAGGAACCCACCTGTATTTGAGGTCCCCTTGAAGATTGGGAGCTGGGCTTAAGCAGTTTTGAATCAAAGTGCAACATCCGCATTTACTATATACCGCAATTAACAGTCCAGGAAGGGTGTCCAACCCTATGTATCCAGTAACATTATAAAATCTCTGGGCGGAAATAATACCTTCTTTGAGGCTAGGTTCTTTTCAATATTATATTTTCTCTTTATTATTTACACTTTTTATATCGTCAAACACACTTTATGAACATAATCTAATTCTTATTCGACATCAATTTACAACTTGCGGTATACAACAAGGCAGTCCGGCAGGGAATACACCCGCAGTATCTTTAAATGCCTTAATGAACTCCAATGTGATAACTGATATAGTTCTTATCATACGTGAATAACACATCTCAGACAGAACTCACTGAACTGTAGTTCCCTTGATGTCGAGACTGCTGAACATCAAATCACTCAAATCACTCCCAGCCGCATCTCTCTTCAGTATGGATACACAATGTCTCCAACTCGAGTAACTAGTCCTCTCGTCTGCTGAGAGCAAGTGGCACTGCGCCTGCGCTATGAACAAACTTTTCCATCATGCTTTTTTTGTTTTTTTGATATTCGTCATCAGTGGTACAAATTCTCCGAATTCTGGAAAATTGGCCTTTAGGGATTCCTTTAGCCAATTAAGCAGTTTTGATCATAAATGTGAACTAAGAACCTCAAAAATTTTTCATGTATCCTAAGTAGCAGAAATGCTTTTTCAAAAAATCCAATGTGCCTTTTGATAGTTTTTTAGTTGATAATGTGCCACTGATGTTGGAATGTGTACCTATTCTGAGATATCCCCTCTTGTATGGGCTGCATCAACTCCTCAGGTTGCTATAGCTATAGACCTGTTCAATCTCTCATGATAGGCTGCCAGCACTGGTTGCTATAGCTACAGACCTGGCTTCTACTGCAGCCTAGTAGAAGCCAGTAACCACACCCCTGAATTCAAAGTGAAACCAAGAAAACAGGACTGAAGTCAGATGAATCAATGTAGTGAGACAACCCCTTTAAAGAAGAGACAAGCGATATCTGGAGGACACCCGTTGCTCCGGTCATATCCTCCTTTTAACACCAGACAGTATAACAGAAGAAATTTATTTCAGCTTTGCTATTCCTAGCTGATCCTGTTAAAGGGACTTTTATATTGGAAAAGCTTAAATAGCTGGACACAAGGTTTGTAAGTAAGAAACATAAACTAGCTCATGTACTGCTGATAAGAGACAGCAAGGAATGATGTCATCATCCTCACCAGGGCTCTAAAAGCACAGAGAGGTGGTCAGTAACTAGGAAAGCTTCTGTACATAAGCAGGCAATAAGAATTTACCCCTAGCCCGGGAAAGGGGAAAGCGAAATAAAGAACAACAATGTATTTGGAAAAGGGTCTTTTTTTTACCTTTGCCAACAATTTTTAAAAGCAAATCCAATTTTTGGTGAAAAAACCCCTTTTTTTAAAAAGGTCCCTTTAAAAAAAACAAAAAATACATCTTTCCCTTTCCATTAAATGCATGGTAAACCCAATGTGTTGCATTAAAACTAATATAAACGGGCATTTTGGGGAATATTTTTTATTGCATGGGTCTAAATTTGGTAGGGCTCACAGGAAAACTAAAAAAAAGGGTTTAAAATTTTTGTTTAAAAATTTGACATAATATCTCTAAAACAGTAATTAAATGGAAAAAACTGCCCAAAAGACTGAAGTGAGAAACCTCTAAATCCCCCAAAACCCAAAATTTACATCCAGCCCCCCTTTGGGGGTCAAGGATCCCCTTCCCCCAACCTTATTTACTTCCCCTTTTAAAAAGGGTTTGGGGGGAACCTTCAGTAACTCATTTTTTTTAAAATTGACAGAACTGACAAGTACATGAAAGTGTGAAAAAACATAACAAAGCAAAAGTTTTTGAAAATGATAGTGTATGTTACTCGTATATTTTTTAAACCCCAAAGGAAACCCAACATGTTCAGGGGTTTACAAAGGGTCCTTTTAAGGTCAAAAAATTCATCCAAAGGGGGTCTTTTCACAGGGCATATTTGGACACGGTTTTTGGGAAATCCCCGGGTTTTTTCAGTGCCAAAACAGCTTTCAAAACCCCGCCTGAAACACACTTTTTCCCAGAAGAGGTTTTAGATGCTTTTTCCTGTGCTTTTTTGGAGCAAAGTTTTTGGGCGGGGATTTAAACCACGTTTTCCCCCCCCACACAAATTAAAAAGCCGGGGAAAAAAACGCTCAAAAACGTTTTTTAAAAAACCCCAAAAGAAACGTGCCCCTAAAAAGGCGCCAAGATTTTGGGCCCAGGTTTTTGAATTTTTTCCATTGATTCCTTTTGGGGGAATTTTCAGAGCTAAAAACCCTTCAATAATTACATCCCATTTCTTTTTAAAGACCCCAAAAAAAAACCATTTTAAAAAGGGAAAGCGCTAAAACCGCAAAAAAACTTTTGAAACTTTTTTAAATTGGTCAAAACAACAACCTTGTTTTTACATGGGGAAACAATGAAAATAAAACGGGGGGCGTTTTGGGGGCCCTTTTTTGATGCTGTTCTGGGACAAAAATGCCCAATAACCGCTCCGAAAACAAAACCAAAATCACCCCGTGGGGAAACATAGCCTAATGCCGTCTAAGGCTCCCTTTTTCACATCCAACAAACCCCCTTTTTCCCCATAAAAAAAACCCAAATTTTTAGCGCAGCATGCTGCACTACACTCCATGGGCGGGGGTTAGGGGGCCCGATTTGGTGCTAATCAGGGGAAATTTCATCCACCTTTTTATTTTTTTGATTTTTCTGTTTCCTTTTGGTTTTAAAAATAAAAAAAACTGAAAATAGCCAATTTCCCCGGTTTTTTAAAATTTTGTTGCCTAAAAAAAACACCCTTCAAATTCCCAAGGGTAACATAATTCAAAATTCTCAGTTTTAACCGGGAAACGGGCCAAAAATTTAAAAAAAGACATTTGCCACCAAAATTTTTTTCTTTTTAAATTTTATTGAGCAAGAAATAGGGTGTTTTAATTAAATTTTTTTAATTTTTTTTTTTAAAAAAAATTTGATTTTTAAATAAAATTTTTTTTATTAAAGTTTCCCTTTTTTCACTTTTGGAACCTTTCCTTTTTTGGGGTTCTCCCCCTTTAAGGCTCCTTGAAAAAGCAAAAACCATTTTGAAGCCCCCTTGCTTGAAAAACCTCTTCTTCCGGGGCTAAAAAGGCCCTAAGGGGTGTAAAGTGAAACCGGAAAAATTGTTGGAAAAACCCCCTCCCCCTTCCCCCAAATTTCTTTAAAAGGGTATGGCTTCTTTTTACATAAAAAGAGCTACCCCCCCTTTTTTGGTTTTAAATTTTAAAAACCCACGTTTAAAATTGCAAAAGGGTTTTAATTTTTTTTGGTTTAATGAAAAACTTTATATATTTATTTTTAACTTTTTTTTTGGGCCTCCCAAAATCATTTTCCCCTAAAGGGGGTGGGGTGGGTGCCGAAAATTTTGGGGACTAAAAATAAAAGTAAGGTTTTTTTTTCACTTCCTTATGCTCATTTTTGAAAAATTAGAGCAATTTAGGGTGATTTTAACCAGGGGCCAGTTCCGGACGGGGCCCGTCCTTATCGGACTTTTACTTTCCCCCGGATTTTTGGGTTGGGGTACAACTAGGAATACTGTGGGGTTGGAAGGTTTAAAAACTTTCCCTCCACATCCAAAATTTTTTTGGGGTTACCCTTTTTTTTTCCTGAAAACCTTTTGGTAATTTTTTTTTTCTTTTGGGGCTTATTTTATTCAAATTCTACTATTTACTAAGCGTTTTAAAGGATGCACTGGGAAATAAAAAAAAACCTAAATCAAAAAAAATAATTTACTTTTTAAATTTTTGTTTAGTATGCCCTTCCACATTTGTTTTTAAAATTACAAAAATTTAACCCCCAAAATTTTGGGGTGTTTTGGGGGTGTTTTTCCTCATCTAACACATGGGAGATTTATAAATACATACCAAAATCTTTTGGGTTTAGGCCATTTTCAAAAGACGGGGGTTTGGCCCACTAACCTTTGGTAAAACCCGAAAAAAGGAAAAATTTTTTTGGGATAAAAAATTTTTTACACAGAAAAAATATTTCCCCCTTTCCCCCCTTTAATCTAGCCTTTTAAAGAATTAAAAAAAACCCTCCCGTGAGCAAAAAAACCACTTGATGGGAAGGGGAAAAAAAAAAAAGCTTAAAAAATTTATAAAAAAAAATCAGTTTGTCCCTAGAAAACTTCGCATCTCCCCACCCTTTTGCCAAAATTAGAACCAATTTTTTGTAAAAAAAAAAGGGGAAACAAAAGCCCCCAAAAGCCTCGTTGAATTTATGAAATTTTATTTTTAGAGGAGGAAAAACTTAATTTAGAGACATTAAATCAAAAGGGTTTAAAGTAACAATTTTAAAAACCAGTGGGGGGAATTTGAACAACACCCAGATTACACAAACAAAAAAACCCAAACAGCTAAAATAACTCGTTGGGAGAGAAAACAATATCCAAAAAAGGGGAAAAAAAAAAAGAAAAACATAAAAAATTTTTTATTAAAAACTCTCAACTTCCGAGACAAAAAGGGCAAACCTGCTTTTTGGATAACAAAAAAAAAATAATAGTGATCATAAGGTGAGGGGTTTTCATCGAGCGACAAGAAGTCCCCAGACTCTGAACCCGGGGCCCTCCAATGGGAGACAAACCGGGATCAACAAGGGGGCCTTGGGGCACTAGAAGAGGGGGGGAGAACAATGTAAAAAGGGGTGGATAAAGGGCCTTTTTTAAGGGGGGAAATTTCATCCTTACGATTGAAAAATGGGAAACACCAACGGCCCTTTTTGACCCCCTTTTAAAAAGATAATAAAAAAATCAAACTAATTTCAATTTATCACCCTTCATCTCAAAACCAAAAAACGAAATGAATGCCCCTCTTTTTGGGACAAACATTTTTTCCCAACCCCCAAATTTTAAAAATTTGTTTTTGGGGTCCCAAAAAAAAAAAATTTTTAAAAAAAACTTTTTGGCCGAAAACTAAAGGGCATAATTTATCACTTTTTTAAAAAAACAAAAAGGGAATTGAAATAAAAATTTGGCTTTAAGGGGAAATTTTAAAAGGGGGTGTGAGACTCCTATATAATATTTAAAGAGGACAAAAAGTAAACACAGGTCGGGCCCCCTTTTACAGAATTAAACCTAGAAAAAACAAAAAAGCCACCACAGGGAGAGGTTTCCTGTGTCAAAAACTTCATCTCTCAGGTCCCTCAAAGATTTGGAGAGACTTTATAGGAGATTCCCTAACCAAATGTACGGGGATACGAAAATAGAGGCATACGGAAAAATTTGGGGCATGATCTTATCTAAATTTGTCCCAAAACCCCCTGATAAGGGCGGCAATATCGTCCCCCCTTTGCCATCAAAAAAATCTTAAATGTTTCAAAAACTTTTTGGGGTGGGTAAATCTTTGTTAACCCGGGAAATTCCTTTCCCAAAAAACCCCCAAAATAATTTTCTTTTAAAAAAACCCAACCCCTTTTAAAAATCTTTTAAATGGCAAATTTTAAAACTTTTCTCGATGAATAATTTGAGTTCCTATTTCCCCAAAAACTCCTAGAAAACCTACTTTTCCCACAGCTTACCAAAAATACATAAAGGGACTAATCCCTAAAAAAAGGGCGCCCCCATTTGTATCGGGAATTGACTTTCCCCTCCCCCAAAAATTTTGGAGCTATTTGGAACGTATCTTGCTCCTTTTGGAAACTCCTTTTTTTCCCTTTTACGAAAACACAACTAAATTTTTAATAAAGTTGGATGGGATTTCAGGGCTCCCCCCACAAGCGGTTTTTCCACATAGACTTTGGGGGGCATTATACACCAGTATTCCGCATGATTTTGGGCATACAGTCTGTGAAACATTTTTTGTACACCCAGGGGCACAATTCAAAACCACAGTTAATTTGTTCTTAAAACTACTCGAATTTTTTAAATGACAAAAAAAATTTTTTTTCTGTTTTTAACCTTAGTTTTTCCCCCCAGCTTAGGGGGACTTCCATGGCAGTCCCCGCAAACCCCTCTTACGCAAATCGTAACCCCCCCCCGGTTTGGGGAGCCTACTATTTTTGAATGGAAAACCATGACAGAATGGACAGACCATTTTAAAGGGTCTGGAAATCGTTTTCATAGACGGGTGTTTTTTGGGGGTCCTTTTAACGGCCCCCAAAGAGAAACATTTTCTTTTCATTTTTGGAACGGGTTTAAAAAACACTCTTTGGGGCTTAGGTTCACAACGGGAAATAAACCCGATTGTTTTGACTTTTTTGGAAAAACCCGGATTACAAGGGTTAATAGGGGCACCTTTTCCACTACAATATTCCGTAAACCCACATCCCCTAACTCCCCCACTTCACTTTTTCGGGAAACGTCACCCCGTTCCCCCCAAAAAAGAAGGAATACCTCGGGGGCAAATTTTGGGGGCCCGGGTACCCGTAAAAATGTTCCAGACCAAAAAATTTTAAAAGGCAAGCAGGTTTTTTAAAAAAAGAATTTTTAAGGGAAAAAAAATTACCCTTAATATGTGATTTTCCAAAAAAGGGTATCACCATTTCATTGAATATTTCAAGGGCCCGGGTTAAATTAATTCCCCAAAGGGGCCCACAATCAAATCTGGCGAGAATCTGGCCCCGGGGGGATTTGGGACGGTTTTTACGAAGCCTCTAAAGAAGTTAGAAAAATTTTTTTTCAAAAAACATTTGGGGCATCCAATATGGATCCTGACACAGCGAAAAGGGTTTGGGCGTACCCCCAGTTACATTTAAAAAGGGGCGTGTCTACAAGAAACCCTGGCCAGAGCCCTTATACCCCCCCCAAAAAAAAACACCTGGCCCGGATAGGAGCCCCTTGGCGCTTTTAATTTTTGTAGTGGATGTGTAAATTGTTTCCTTTTTTTTGGAAACGGAAAACAATTTTTTGAACCAACACCAGGACCCAAAAATTTTTAAATTTTGGGTTTCATTTAAAATTTCAGAACCAAAAGGCCCTTATCAATCGCTAAATGTTAGTGGGAAAAAAATACATTGGAAAACCATTTGAGAAAATTTCGCCGTCGTTGGGGCGTGAAACTTTTGGAAACATAAGGCCAAAAGGGACACCCCCATTTTCCAGACATAAATTTTGGGCTGAACATAATGGCATATACCAACGTCTCAGATTCATGGGGGATTTAAAATTGGGCAAATCACATTTTCCCCGGGAAGGGGAAAACCCAGGGTAAAAATTTTTACATGCAAAGAAAGCTTTTTTGGTTTTACCATTTTAAAAAACACAACAAAACCCGTTGGTTTTGAATGAAACAACTATAACTTCCCAAAGTTTTTTTGTAAAACCTAGCCTCTATCAAAGGGGGGGGATTTAAAAGGGGAAAAACCCAAAAATAAAAGTGTCCCCGGGAGGGGGGAATATTATACGAGCGTTTTTGAAAAAAGATTTATTTAAAACTTTTTCCCCCTCGGGTTTTTTCCCTTTTAGTTTTTAAATTGGGTTTTATTGTAGCGATACCCGCTCTTTTTAAATCATTGACTGGGGGTTCTTGGCCCATCCCCATGTTACTCTCAATTTCTAGCAAAATTTTCTCTCCTCGGCATTCCAATTTTTAGGACAACACGCAGGGGGGGTACCTTAGTCCCTTTAAAAGTATTCTCAATTTTTGAGAAAAAACATCCCCCTTCTTTTTCTCCAAACCCCGGAACTTTCACATTTCCGGGGCTGGGAGGAGAAAGACCCCGCGGCGGATTTTCCGTGCGATTCAAAGCCTCATTTTCGGAAACAATGCGGTCACTTCCGCTTGTACGTTTTTCAGCATTCTTTTTTGTTACCACGGCCCCAAGGGCCGGGGCCAGCCTCGTTGTGATTAATGCCGGGACTTTCACTTTTCAATCTTTTAAAAACGGTTTTTGTAATTTTGGGCCCTTTAGACACTGGGGAAACGTTTTGCTCCCTTTTAAATAAAGGGGGCTAGTTCCCGCTATTCGACACAGCACACCAAACTGTTGGGCAAGACACTAAAAGCCAAAATTGGGCCCCTTTTGCACATGGAAAACCTAGACCGGGAAAATTTGGGATAAATAAAGACTACCACCTTTGTTTTTATTTTTTAAAAAACATTATTTTCAAAAAGTTTATTTTTGGTTTATGGGGCACTTATTAATTTACTTTTAAATCTTTTTTTGCCTACCAATCACTGTTTCCCCCCGAAGGGGGTTCGGGTGGTGCCGAAACAATTTTTTGGGGCTACAAAAAAAAGAAAAAGGGGTTTTTTTTTCACCCTTTCCCAAAAGGGCCCATTTATTAACATTTAGGGCAATTTTGGTGATTTATAACCCCCGGGCCAAAGGGGGGGGTTTCCGGACGGGGTCTCCTTTTCGGGACGGGTTTTCATTCCCCGGTTAAATTTGGTTAAAGGGGACCACTAGGGAAAAATTTGGGGGTTTGGGAGGGGGAGAAACTTCCCCCCACATCCATAAAATTTTTTTTTAACCCCCAAATTTTTTCCCCGTAACCCCTTGGGGAAGTTTTTTTTCGTTTCGGCTTATTTTTTTTTAATTCAAATATTTACTAAGCGGGTTTAAAGAGGGACTAGGGATATTTTTAAACCCAATCTAAATAAAAGGGTTCATTTTTAAAATTTTTTTTTGTATGCCCCTTTTTCCTTTATTTAATAAAATAAAACAAATTTTTGGTGTTTGTGGGACCTTCCTCTAGTCCCAAACACTAAAAAGAGATTTATACATACAAACAATTCCCCTTTTAAAAATAAGCAATCTTTTTAAAACACATTCTTTTTTTTGGGGCTTTAAAATTAAAGATTACATGGGTTTATTTTAAAAAACCCATTTTTAAAATTTTAATTCTAACAACTACCGCCGGGTTTTAAAAAATCATCATCGGAACTGGATCAGGAACATCTCACATGGACAATTCCGTCGTCTTAGAAAAAACTGTACGTCAGAGAATAATTTTCTTGAGCAAGCTGAACATCTTACAGAGAAATTCTAACAAAAGGATTTCCCTAGGAAACTGTGATCTAAAGTGATACAGAAAGCCATGAGACACAAAACGAATACTTGAGAGAGACTAAAAATAACGATGTAACACTCCTCAAGAAATCAATAAATTCAGTTTTGTGACATTGAACAATTCACAACACAGAGAGATCTATTCCCATTTGCAAAAACATTGGAATGTTTTACTGTTGGATCCGGTATTGAAACCATTATTACCTGCAAAGCCAAAAATGATTTACCGTAGGGCAAGAACGATAAAAAATATTGTGGCTCCCTCACGATTAAAGCAGCTTTCAGTTGAACTAAAGGTGGATACACTAGATATTCACCGGGGAGTTTATCCTTGTGAGTTCCCGACATGTAAATGTTGCGGTTTATTAGTACAACAAAATACTTTTGACCTAAATGGAACAGGAGAATTTTTTAAAGTAAATTCACAACTTTCATGCACAGCACTTTCGGGATCTATTTGATCACCTGAAGTTGTGGTATTTAATACATTGGAAGAACAACTACAAAACTTTCCAAGCAGGTAAATAATCACCTTTTTAATGATAAGCATGGAAAACAAATCCATAGCCTGCCGAGACATGATGCAGCTAAGCATGAAGGTGAGACACATAGGGCGACATGTATGAACGCTGGCGCTGACAGGCCGGTTCTAAATCGCTTTAAGGCGGTGTAAAATGCGGCAGAATGTATGAAGCTGTTCTTCTGCAGGTCATACATACAGGGCAGTGTAGAGCCAATACCACAAGTCTGGCTCAGGCACCACCTTAACCCTGGTCTGGCTGTTCTTCTGCAGTTCATACATACAGCGCAGTGTAGAGCCAATACCACAAGTCTGGCACAGGCACCACCTTTACCCTGGTCTGGCTGTTCTTCTGCAGGTCATACATACAGGGCAGTGTAGAGCCAATACCACAAGTCTGGCTCAGGCACCACCTTTACCCTGGTCTGGCTGTTCTTCTGCAGTTCATACATACAGGCGCAGTGTAGAGCCAATACCACAAGTCTGGCTCAGGCACCACCTTTACCCTGGTCTGGCTGTTCTTCTGCAGGTCATACATACAGGGCAGTTAGAGCCAATACCACAGTCTGGCTCAGCACCACCTTTACCCTGGTCTGCTGTTCTTCTGCAGTCATACATACAGGGCAGTGTAGAGCCAATACCACAAGTCTGGCTCAGGCACCACCTTTACCCTGGTCCTGTTCTTCTGCATGTCATACATACAGGCAGTGTAGAGCCAATACCACAATCTGGCTCAGGCACCACCTTTCCCCCGGTCTGTCTGTTCTTCTGCAGGTAATCCATCCAGGTCCGTTTAGAGCTCATACCACTCGTCTGTCTCAGGCACCACCTTTACCCTGGTCTGTCTGTTCTCTGCAGGTCATACATACAGGGCAGTGTAGAGCCAATACCACAAGTCTGGCTCAGGCACCACCTTTACCCTGGTCTGGCTGTTCTTTTGCCTATGGCTCCATACATACAGGGCAGTTGCGAGCCAATACCACACCATCTGGCATAAGGCACCTGCCTTTACTCCTGGTCGGGCTGTTTCTAACTGTTTTGCACCTAGATTTGGCTACTTCTACTTCAATGAATGTGGTGCGACGCCCCCAGAACACCCCAAATCTTTGGTGCATTAAAGTTTTCCTTGGCGCATTATAAAGGCATTTATCGTGCCAACATTTAGAGCACGCCTGTTCATACGTTATTTTTGGCTCAAAGTACACCAGAAAACTGGCGCAGTCCCGATCATACATGTCGCCCACAATTTCATGGTACAGCCTATTGAACAAATATCCCCCTCTGTTCCCAATCACCCCCAATTATTGGGAGATGTATTAGATTTTTAAATTAAACCAAATGACTGCTTATGGTTTAAACGAGATGTAGGAAATTATACATTTATTTGCTATTTATTATGATTCATTTTTACATTCTTTTATTGATGTGATTTTTAACTAGTTTGCATATCTCATTTTAGTCCTGCTTCATCCTTTTAGCTTTGTATATACTATACTTATGTATGTATGCAGTCTTTCTTCCCTTCTCTTATCCACAGTAAGATACTGGAGCTGTTGTACACTGCCATTGAAGTATTATCCTTGGGACGCTGCTTATTAACCTGTAGTAATCCCAGTGTCTGTGTCTCTTTGCAGCTAATTGCTTTGAAGTACGTTCCGTTCACAACAAAGACCCAACATCTCCATGACCTTTGTTGCCCGTATTTAAATCATGTCATTAAGGCTTTGTCTAGGCGGCAATGGACAAAAAAACAAATCATAAAACCATTCATAAAACTGAGTTTTTTTCCAGTGCATGTCAAAAACAGCTCAACGTTTTGCGTTTTTTGCGCCTTTTTGGTGTGTTTTTATTTTTGCAGCAATGCACAGCATTATAATTGCTATGGATTTCTGCAAAAAACGTGCCAAAAAACAAGTCAAAAAACATCCTGCGCTTTACTCCAGTAATAAAATTTTCTGCCCTGCTCAGTCGTTTTTTGCAACATGTTTCAAAAAACAGACTGCAGAAAAAATGAGCAGAAAAAACGTTCTGTGGAGACTACAGAATATTTTTTAATAAAAATCTATGGGATCTATTTTCAGTTGTTTTTTCAGCAGTTTTAGATAACGAATAAACTCTGAAAAAACTACTGAAAATGTGGGCGGTGTAGACAGAGCCTAATATGTACCGAGCTAAAGATACTGTACTTTTTAGTCATATTTAGTGTTATTTCTATATGAATTTATAGGTGTATCGTCAGATAGATGAGAGCAATGATACATTTTAGAGTTTATTATCTATTAATTGATGCAATAGTCATTTTAGTACACAGGAAGCCTCATTCTCATGTTTCTCCTGCCGTTTTTTTTTTTTAAACATCCACTGCACGTTGAACTCTTGAGCATACCTGAGGAAGCCTGTCTAGAGTATCTAGATTTTAGAGAGCTAAATAAAGCAAACACGTATATTTTTGGAACAGGATATTCCTAGTGTTTTGTTTATAAGTATATGCATTTCCCTATCCATCTTAACTCCTTTACTAGAAATGTTGCAACAACCATCACATTTTCTTCATATTTTCTACCGTTTAAACTCATCGTGCAAGGGATCCCCGCATAATCTGAGGAGTAGAGCAGCTTCTGGAGACCCGTAGGGCGAGATGCCTGAAAATTGGCGGTGCTACGCCAGTTTGTAGGCGCATTAAATAAGTGTAAAGTGCGCCAGAAACAGTGCGGACTGGGGGGGTCTGGGGGCCCCAGGAGTTGATCTCGGGGGCCCCCCCTACTGTAAAATGAAATATTACGGCCTCTCGACATAAATGCCCCATTTTTCCACAAAAAACAGGTCGAAACAGAAATGTATTGTGTAGTACAAAACAAAGAGTCCATATCTCACACATTTCATCTAACAAACTAGACACAGGGGTAAACTCCATCCATATTCCCACCGCCCACATACAATACCCCTCCACCCACATACAAATCCCCCTCCACCCACAACAAATCCCCCTCCACCCCAATACAATTTCCCCCCCACCCCCATACAATATCCCCCCTCCACCCACATACAATATCCCCCCCACCCACATACCAAATCCCCCTCCACCCCCATACAATAGCCCCTCCACCCACATCACTATCCCCCTCCACCCCCAACAAATCCCCCCCACCCCAACAATATCCCCTCCACCCACATACAATACCCCTCCCCCCACTACAAAATGCCCCCCACCCCCTACAATTCTCCCCACCCCATACAATATCCCCCTCCACTACATACAATTTTTCTCCCTCCACCCACATACAATATCCCCCCCACTCACATACAATATCCCCCACACCCACAAAACAACACCCCCCCTCCACCCACAAACAAATCCCCCTCCACCCACATACAATCCCCCCCTCCACCCACATACAATATCTCGCCCACCCCAAAAATATCCCCCCCACCCACCTACTATACCCCCTCCACCCACATACAAACCCCCCTCCACCCCCCTACAATATCCCCCTCCACCCACATACAATATCTCCCTCCACCCACAAACAATATCCCCCTTCCACCCACATACAATACCCCCTCCACCCACATACAATATCACCCACCACCCACATACAAAAACCCCCTCCACCCCAAAAACAATATCCCCCTCCCCCACATCCCAATATTCCCCCTCCCCCCAAACCATACAATATCCCCCACCACCCCCCCGTACAATTTTCCCCCCACCCGCATACAATATCCCCCCCTCCACCCACATACAAAAACCCCCCCTCCCCCCCCCATACAATATCCCCCTCCACCCCCCAATACAATTTCCCCCTCCACCCAAAATAAAATATCCGCCTCCACCCACAAAAATTATCCCCCTCCACCCACATACAATATCCCCCTCCACCCACAAACAATATCCCCCCCCACCCACAACAAAAACCCCCCCCCCCCCACAACAAAAATCTCCCTCCACCCACATACAATACCCCCACCCCACCCCATAAAATTACCCTCCCTCCACCCACATAATATACCCCCTCCACCCACATACAATATCTCCCCCCAACCCAATACAAAATCCCCCTCCACCCACATCCCGTTTATCCCCCTCCGCCCACAACAATTTTCCCCCTCCACCCACATAAAAACCCCCCCAACCCCCCCCCCACGTAAATATCCCCCCCCCAAACCCACATAAAATTATCCCCCTCCCCCCACATACAATACCCCCTCCACCCAAAAAACAATATCCCCCTCCACCCACATACAATATCCCCCTCCACCCACAAAACAATATCTCCCCCACCCACATACAAATCCTCTCCCCCCCAAACATACAATATCTCCCTCCACCCCCCATACAATACTCCCTCCCCCCCACATAAAATTTACCCCCTCCACCCACAACAAAAACCCCCCCCACCCCCCTACAAAAACCCCCTCCACCCACATACAATATCTCCCTCCACCCAAAAAAAATATCCCCCCCAACCCACATACAATATCTCCCTCCCCCCACATCCACTATCCCCCTCCACCCACTTTACAATACCCCCTTCCAAACCCACAAAAAATTTATCCCCTCCACTTTTCCCCTTGGCCCACGCACCTCCCCCATTTTCAAAAATAAACACCAGCAAGAAAATAAATTGAAAACCCTATCACAGGGTCCAGTGTTCCCCCCTTTTTTTTCCTTTTAAAAAAAGGGCCCCGGGGCCCATGAAAGCGGGCCACTAAACCCGCGCCGATATAACCCACAACACTGCCATAAAAAGAACCCATAGTGGTCCGAAAACCCAGCTCAGGTCCCATAAACATTACAATATAAAAAATAACCCCTGAAATCGGGGACTTACCGGGATGCCCTTATCTGATAATCGTTCCTTTCTTGAGTTGTTCTTATTCCCTTTTTTTCCTCATCTGTTCCCCCCGCCATGATGACTTTTTCCCCCCCCAAACCCACTAAACCCCCCGCAGAAATTAAACAAAAAATACTTAAAATTTCCTCATTTTTCCCACACCCTCTTTCCCTATTCCCCCCTCTGTAAAAAAATTTACCCGGGGGTTGGGAGAGGGGGTTTAAAAGGGGCCAAATTAGAGGCCTATTTAACCCCTAAGGGGCTGGAAAGTGGGGGGGAGGACTAACCCCTTGGAGAAAATTTCTACAACATTAGGTAGACAAGCCCCTAGGTAGGAGGAAAATTGGCAAGGCCCCCGGGGTAACTAGATAGGCCCTTTTAGGTAGGTAGACCCCCGCTGGATAAGTTGGTACCCCACCCCAGGCAGGAGGGGGTCCCTCCACAGGGGGGTAGGGAAGTGCCCCCCGTTAGTAAGGGAGACCCCAGTTAGGAAAGTTAAAAAGGCTACAGTTTTTGTTGGGTTAAACCCCCCGTTTTTGGTAGCTGTAGTTTGGTTTTGGGGAGTCCCCAATTTTGTTAGGCTGTAAGGGAGGTGGTTTCCCCCCGTTTAGGAACTTTAGGTAGTTAGGTCCCCTTTTTATAGGCTGCAAAACAATTAGGGACCCCCCTTTTGGTAGTATACAGGAGATAGGGCTTTCCCTTTAAGTAGTATAAAAGGCAGGGTTTTAAAGGGCCCCCTTTAGGTAAATAAAACAGGGGTTTTAAAGGGCCTTTCCCTTTTGGAAAATTAATACAGGCAGTTAGGGGGCTCTTTTTTTTTTAGTATAACCCGCTTTTGGGGTCTCTCCCAGGTAGATACAGGTAGTTAGGGGGGCCCCCTTTGCTAATGTGGAAAGGGAGCAAAGGGCCCCCCCTTTTTATTTAGGGATCAGGGGGGCCCCCCTTTTGCTAGTCCAAGCCCCCTCTAGGTTTGTGGGGCCCCCCCTTTTCATTAGCCAGGGTCCCTCTTTCATTAGCCAGGGCCCCCCCCTTTGTAGTCAGGGCCCCCCTTTCATTTTGCCAGGGCCCCCTTTTTAGTCCAGGGCCCTCCCTTTTTAATTTTCCCCGGGCCCCCCTTTTTAATTTAGGGGCCCCCCCTTTTATTACCAGGGCCCCCCCCCTTTCTTAGCCAGGGCCCCCCCTTTTTAATCAGGGAAACCCCTTTTCCCTTACCAGGGCCCCCTTTTTTAAATTAGGGGGCCCCCTTTTTAAATCAGGGTACCCCTTTCATTAGCCAGGGGCCCCCTTTTTTTTAGCAGGGCCCCCTTTTTAGTCCCGGGCCCCCCTTTTATTAGTCCCGGGGCCCCCCTTTGTAGTCAGGGCCCCCCCTTTTATTAGCCAGGGCCTTCTTTTTAGTCAGGGCCCCCCCTTTTATTAGCCCGGGGCCCCCCCTTTTTTTTCAGCGCCCCCTATTAGTCAAAAGCCCCCCCCTTTTATTACCCGGGGGCCCCCCTTTTTAGCAGGGCCCACCCCTTTTATTAGCCAAGGGGCCCCCTTTTAGTCAGGGCCCCCCTTTTATTAGCCCCGGGCCCCCCCTTTTATTAGCCAGGGCCCCCCTTTGTAGTCAGGGCCCCCCTTTCATTAGCCAGACCCCCTTTGTAGTCAAGGCCCCCTTTTTCATTAGCCGGGGCCCCCTTCTTTGGCCAGGGCCCCCCCTTTTACCGGGGGACCCCCCCCCCTTTTTGTACCCCGGGGACCCCCCCTTTGTAGTCGGGAAACCCCCTTTTGTAGCCAGGGCCCCCCCCTTTGAGTCGGGCCCCCCCTTTTGTACCGGGGACCCCCCTTTGTAGCCGGGATCCCCTTTTTGTATCAGGCCCCTGTGGGCAGAAAAAATAAAACCAAACAATCATTTACCCGGCTCCGGGCTCCTTGCCCCGGCTGCCGCCGGCCCTACTGCAGACCTGCATACGGGGCGGTGATGTGACGCCACCGCGCGCCTACGCACGTAGGGGGCGCCCGGGCGGGCTAAGGCCTAACGCCTTCACCGCCGGGGAATCGGGGAGCGAAACCCTTTGGGGGCCTGTGCCCCTGACACCGCCAGTCCCCGGGGTCGGGACTTTAGTCTCTGGGCACTCGGGGACCGGGGCGCTCGGGGACCGGCGGGGAAACGACCCCCGGGGGAGGGCGGAAACTCCCCCCGGGGGGGCCCACAGCAGCTCGGGGGGGGCCCCCCGGGGGGATTCACCGATCCCCCGGGCGGCCCTTCCGACCCGGCCAGAAAGTCCGACCCAATCAAAAATCGGCGTCAGATATCTTGCATATAAACAAAGCGCCAAAAATTATGCGCGTGCTCTTCCATAACGAAATGTGCTGATTTAGGCCATAGCACATCATTACAAGGTAATGTGTTTTGGGGCATTTCCATTTTACATATTATTGGGCCTTACAATATGTGTTAGGCGCATTGTCAAGCTTGTAAAGATAAGCTATCGCCCCGGCCATGTGCCTTGATAGGGGGATTACATACTCAACCAATGAAATGTTTTTCCGCATTACCAAATTTCAGCACACAGCAAATAATTAGAAGCGAAAGAATGCCCCCACGAGGCACACGCCACGAGGGGCTAGCTACATACAACATAGACAAGCGCCTAAACATACTTGTAATGCGCCTTAACATATACACTTTTAAAAATATGCTATGCTCCTCGATAGGCGCATTTTTGTTATGGAGCGCACAGCGCATCATTTTTTTGGGGCATTGCAATTGTCGGGCCCGGGGTAAATGCGCCTATTTTTTGGGGTTTCAAAATTCATTTACATCCAAAATATGGGCCCAAAACGGTTTTACCCAAAATAGACCAACAACTGGTGTTGGGGGAGTTGGGAAATGTCCCCATAAATTCTGGATTAAATCGAAAGTGGGTTTTAGATCATTGCACCATTTTGTACAAACCCCTAAAGGGGAGCATATTCAACTTTTACTGTTGTATAACCCCTCAACCATAACACAGGGGGGGCTTTTTCCCTTTTTCTTATTTCTAGAAAATTTTATTTTGAACCAACAAAGGGAAAAAGGGTTCATTACTTTTGAATTTTTTACTTTTTTCTATATATCCCTCCCCAACAAAGTTTTCAAATTTCCCGGGACATTCAGTTTCTAATTTGAAGACCTGGGAAAAACGAAGCTGGGTATGTTTAAAACATTTTCCATAAAAACCAAACCCCCATTTTAACAAGGAAGAGTAAGGAAGCATAATCGAATTTTCCCGTGGCTCTGTTAAAACAAAACATGAAGAGACAACCCAAATTTTAAAAAGAATTGACTTACAGGGGGGTTTTTTTCCCCACTACTATGATTAGCATTTTTTAACCCTGGGAGGGAAAGGTAACTAAGGTATTAAAACCAAAAGTATTGCGTTTTTTATTTTGCCTTTGTTCAATTTTATAAAAGGAGTTTTTTTCTACTCAAGGGGTTTAAAAAAAAGGTTTTTTTCTAGGGAAACCAAAAACCCCCTCTCTTTTGCTCTTCCTCCAATCCCCTTGCTCCTTTAAACCCACTGTCGGGCCATCATAGTCCCCCTTTCCCCCGCTGAGTCTTATCTCAAACACAGGGGGGCCTTTTTTATCTAAGTTAAAGGCAATTTTTAAACCCCCTATTAAACTCTGAACTTGTAAAAAATTTGGGTATTTACAAACATTCAGGGCCAACGTCCTTGGGGTTCTCTCTTTAAAAGATCAACTTTGGAATAGCAAAGCTGATTGCATAGTTTTCCAAACCCCCCCGTTTTTTTGGGGGGGTCACTCCCGTAATGGGGGCCGTGTCCCTCCCCCCCCCCCCCCCCCCCCGCTAGGTGGGAAACCCCCCCCCTCTTTTTAGGGGGGAGGAGGTTAAACTGAAACAGAGGCATCCAGCTTTTCTTTACGTCTCCCTTTTTCCGCCCTAAAGCCTCTGTCCCCGCCCGCCGCCGGGGAATTTTCTCCCCGGAACTGCGAGAGCATTGCGGGGAAGGGGGGGGGGGGCTTGGGGGGAAACCCCCCGAAGCTCCGCCCCCCTTTCCCCCCCCAGTTTGAAGAAAATAGGAAGCCAGCAAAAGGGCGGGGATGCAGGGAAAAGGCTGTGTGTGAGGGGAGGGTGTTAAATAGGTTTTTATTTTTTTTATTTTTTTACAACTTTTAAAAAGGGGGCTGCCCCCGGCTCAATTTGGGGGGATCTGTCCCGGGGTCATGGGGGCCAAACTGTCTGGATCCCTGGGGGCCATCTGCCTGGGTCAATGGGGGGGCCCTCTGGCTGGCGCAAAGGGGGGACTGCCTTTGGGTCATGGGGGCCCCTACCTGGGTTTAAAGGGGGGATCCCGCCCGGTTTTGGGGGGATCGGGCCCGGCTCATTGGGGGGGATCTAACCCGGTTTAAAAGGGGGGATCTGCCTGGGATGGGGGGCATCTGCCCCGGCTCATGGGGGCATCTTCCCGGATAAAGGGGGCAAACTACCTGGATAAAGGGGGCAACTGGGCCCGGATAAAGGGGGCATCTGCCTGGCTCAAGGGGGGATTGCCCCGTAAAAAAGGGGGGGATCTGGCCTGTATAAAGGGGGGATCTCCTGGGTTGGGGGGATCCCACCGGGTAAAGGGGGGGATCTTCCGGATGGGGGCACGCCCCGGCTCATGGGGGACTACCTGGAAAAAAAGTGGGCATCTAACCTTTAAAGGGGCATCTGCCTGGAAAAAAGGGGCATCTGCCTGGGTAAAGGGGGGTTTTGCCTGTATAAAGGGGGCATCTTGCCTGGCATTGGGGGGGAAACTGCCTGGGTAAAAGGGGGGCAATTTTCCTGGCAAAGGGTTTGGATCTGCCTGGCTCATTTGGGGGGATCTACCTTTGGGTGCAAAGGGGCTTTTGGCCCCCTGGCTCATTTCGGCATCTGCCTGGCCCATGGGGCATCTTCATGGGGCCCTGGGGACAAACCCACCCGGAAAAAGGGGGCAACCGCCTAGCAAAATTTGGTTAACCCCACCTTGGGTGTAAAGCATCTAAGTGGGTATTGGGGGGACACCTGGCTATTTTGGGGGCACTACCTGGCCAAATTTGGGGGCACTACCTGGCCAATTTTGGGGAAATACCCCGGGTATTGGGGGGACTACCGTTGGGGAACAGGTAACCCAAACCAGTAAAGGGGCCTGGTTTATTTTGGGGTAACACCCGGCTAGGGGGGCAATTAAACCCCCGGCTACCCCCGAGGTTACCCCAAAACCTTTTTAAAACCCCAAAAAGGCCCCCCCAAAACCAACCAAATTTGGGCCCCTTTTGGGGGGTATTCCCCACTCTTCTGGAGCTGAAAAGGCAAACCAACGTCCCCCAAAAAAGCTGGGTGACGCCAAAACCCGTAATTTAGCTTTCTTCCAGAGCCATACACAGTGAGGTGAGTAGGGTGTGGCTTTTTTCGAAGGGCTGGCTTAAATGAAAGATGGGCGTGGATATGCAAATGTTTGCCGTGGTGCGCTACGCACGCCGCCTTCAAGTCTCCTGCTTTTTTACTTTCAAAAGTTGACATGTATGCTGATATGGCAATCACTGCTATAGACCCACCCATAGCCTGACCAGGAAGTGTGAGTCAAAGCTGGCTGTGGCTCTGTGAAACAGCATGGTGAGACAACTCCCTTGAATGATACCAAAGAACATGAAATCTCTTGGTTGTGTTCAAACAAGCTTCTGTCCGTAATGAAGGCCATGATGCTCTGTTGTAGCCATCATGCAGTGGATCCATATGACATTGGATGGACCCCAGTGGCTTACAATAGGGTTCTTTGAGGTTGTTGTGAAAAATGACAGAGCCCCCAACAAAAGGGCATACGAGCTGTATGATGGGCACCACAGGTTGCCCATTCATAGTCCATTAGACAACAAATGGGATTTGCTAACAATTTAATGTGTATTGGGATCTCCCTATTGGTAATGAGACTAAATGAGAATTACATTTCGGGATTTTAATCTGCGTATTTCTATTGTTTGTTGGAAAATTAGGGGATGCCAGACATCTTGGCTATCTGGGGTCTTACCATATAAAATTTAATTGTTCATAAAAATTAAATTTGGTTAAATATAAATTTATCCTAAATGTATCAGGCAATCCAGTTGCTCTAAGACCAGGTTCTTAATTGTTGAAAAACTTCTTTGCCCAATACTGAGTGTTCCTTCTGACGTTACAGGAAACAGAAGACCCATAAGATATTGTTCACGTTTTTCTTGATTGCTTAGTCTCAGAGAACCGAAGGAACCTGATGGGGTGCCTACACTACACCATCTTACTGCCTTAGTGAACCATCAACCTGTCACATTATGTCTCTATTTGATAAATTGCTGATCTGAGAAGCTGCCGATGTTTGTGGTGACTGAAATGACGTTCTATGTAGAAAAACATGTTTTCAGAGTTCACTTACTGTCATCAAGTAATATGTGCCCTTTACCGTATCACTCATAGCAATACATCTTTACAAGGTTCTCACACCCAGACCAGGCTAGTGGTCAACCTAACCACCAACACTGGAGACATGTTTTTTAATGGTAGCTTTCTTTCGGAGGGAAATTATATCTTGTAATGTATTATTAATTGGTATAAGTCTTGGTTTCTTAAAAAATATGATTTCCTAATAATTGGCTAAATATAGCAATTGTTAGATGTCCGAATAACTCAAACCAAGTGGGTGCTATTGGAACCACAGAACAACCTACTGAGCCATTAGAGGGATTGTAATTGACTAGATTTTTTGCAGCCATTGTGAAATCAGTCACCATGGTCAAATTTGTCTACCGGCTAGAAGTTTACATGGCCAATCCCTAACTTACTGTTTACCAACCCATAACACTTACCTTTCTAACCCTAGCCCCAGAGGTGTAACTTGAAGCTCCTGGGTCCCGATGCAAAGAATTCAATAAGACCCCCAGTTACCATGTGTCTTTACAATACTGGTGTCTTCTTATGTGGTTGAAGAGCTTTTGGGCCCCCCTAAGGCTGCTGAACCTACCTCTGCACCCCCTATAGCTATGCCCCTGCTTAGCCCTCTAACCCTAAGTGGCCTACTAGCATCTAATTCTCTAATCTAGGGTTCTATATAATGACAGGTTTTCTTCAATCAAAAGAACCACCTTAATTAATTTTGATAAAAATCTGATTTAAAGGGGAGGTCTCACCACGCTGTTTCAGAGCCAAAAGCAGATTCAGATTTATGCATCCTGTCTCTTCCTGGTCAGGCTGTGTGTGGGTTCTACGCAAGTGATTTAGCATATCAGCTCGGCAATACCCAGCTCCTTCTAAAGTGCACTGACATGAGAGCAGGATATGTTATATATAAGTGCAGAGAGCTACAGAGCTCAAAGAAAACAAACAAAGGAGACTAATTACCTGTTTCAGATAACACACTATTCTCAAGCTTCAGACCTGTGGTCATCTCTGCTATCAGATAAAACAGAGCAGAAAGAGAAGCAGAGAGCGGGACGGTAACCAGACACAACCCTGTTTACACGCTATCAGCAGCCTAGATTTAAGTCATCCCTTCAACGCAAAGTCAAAAAAGTAAAGCAATATATTTGAAAACCCTCTTCAATTATCGATCCCTACATGTTCAAAGCTAATCATTGTAGTGAGACAATCCCTTCAAAGGGGGTGTTTCCGACTATAGCAGAGCGAGTATGTTTTACTATATTTGGAAATTAATGGGTGCAGTCATCTCCCCATTCTCTGCGCAGGGCTTGTAGCATGCTATGAAAGCCTGGCCAGGAGACCCTCATTAGGGCAGATGGGAAACCTCTTACGGCACCTGCTTATATGCACTCACATTATAACAGAGCCATGACTGGTGATAGCAACACCACTGGTGGCCTCACTTCAACACCGGGCACAGACACAGTCGCACCCTCAGCAACCACCATCATTGTGCCCCTTGATAGGAGTTTAGACAGTGCTTAAAGGAACACTACCATGAATTTTTTTCTTTTAACATATTGACAAGTAATATGTTACTTTTATATGTATTTCTTTTAAAAATTGAGTGTTTTTTATCATGTTCTTCCTATGACTAAGCCCCTTCCGAAACACAGCAGTGAGAGGATTGCTTGACAGTCCTTCTTCCAGGCCAGCTAATTTGTTATCAGAAGCATCTGATAACTGTGGGGAAAAAAAACTCCCCACTACAAAAAAAGATGACCATATTTTCCATTTATGTATTACTGGTCATTGCCTAATCATCTAGTGTTCTAGTCTAATCTTATCTATGCCTGTCAGAGAACAATAGAGCAATCATTATATCATTGACTGATACTATAGTGTAATGAGCGCTTTAAGAGTGATAAGCAGCACCAACAGTAAAGTGAGATTAGTCCGCACACACGTTTGATCTAACATCTAGAGAAGGATAATATTTTATATGTCATTTTATTTGCATAGGACTGGCGAAAAAAATATCTAAAAAAAATAGTTTTCCAAGAATATTGGTTTTAACAAAAATACTCCTTTCTGAGGGGTGTGTCCCTTTAAGAAATCCTTTGTGAGTCTCTTGCTATTATATTGATCCTAAATAAATATAGGCAGAAAATCTTTACAAAGAAATGTTTCTGGTGACAGACACTCGGTGGTGACCGACCAGCTCCTCCTCCAGTCTGGCACTACTTCCAGATGGTCTGTGGCATCACAAAAAATGGATGTAGACTTGATACAACACTGCTAATTCATCCACCAAGATCAAAAATATCTTAAAGGGGTTGTCTCACGACGCAGATTGCTTTTTATGTTACCAAGAAGATCATGCAAAAACAGTCCCTTGCAAGAGATTTTCCATAACAAATTGACCTCCTATTTCCTAGATATCTCCTCTTGTATGGGCTGGCATCAGCTCCTCAGGTCACTATCAAGCTTACAGACCTGTCTGATCTCTCCTGATAGGTCTGCCAGCACTGGTTGCTATAGCTACAGACCTGGCTTCTATGACACGCTGTGCCTAGTAGAAGCGTAAACACGGCCCTGAATTCAAAGTGAAACCAAGAAAACAGGACTAAGGTGAGATGAATCAATGTAGTGAGAAAAACCCCTTTAAATCCAAAACCTTAGTTGTGGTAAAGCCATAGTTATAGGGGGGCAGAGATAGCAGTTGCACCTGTGCCCTGTCTCTTTTTGTATAACATAAGCACAGTAGATTTAACGCTACCAAACACCTATATCATCATCTGAAAAACATAACTGCCCCCTTAAAGTCAGAGGTGTGACTTGTAACTTACTGGCCCTAGTGCAAATAGTGACGATGGACACCTCAGCTACCATCGTGCATTTAACCACACGTCTTGGTAAACAGGGCTTTTGTGGCCCCCTCATGGTGCTGGGCCCGTTAGCGACTCTGCACTCCCTTATAGCTATGCCCCTGCTTGAAGTCTATGTTCATCTTTAATTTTTAGCCTCTATACAGATATTATTTATACAAAGACTTAATTATGCTGATTGCAATACAATTTCATCAAAGTTCCTAAGTTAGTTAACCATTAATCAGGGGCGTAACTAGAGAAGCCTGGGCCGCCATAGCGAGAACGTTTTGGATGGAGGGCCCGCCCAAGCCCCCATCCCCCCCCCCCCCTTGCCCTGACCTCCTGATAACGAACATTTACCAGGACAGTGCTGTTAGATAAAATACAAAGGGTTTGAATACCTCACCCTAAGCATATCACCATACATACCTGCTAAGCCCAAACAGAATCAATATACCAAAACCAATATTACCTAATAGCCCTAACTTAATAATAGGAATTCCGATTCAAGCCTGCCAGAACATGACCACAGAAGTGACCGAATAATACCCAACACTATACTGATCAGTACACAACATGAGACCATAGTACCCGCATATAGTTACCACGTATAGTGAATATACCAGTGTACACTCGTCTCTGCAGACGTATATAACCACCATACATAGCATAAAGCTTGGTAGACACCAGTGTACACAGTCTCTGCGAGACGTATATAACCACCAGATACATTGATGACCAAAATATTGGTAAGGACACCATGTACACACAGGCTCTGCAGAGCTGTATATTAACCTCCATACAGTGACCATATAGTGGTAAATCACGACACACCAGTAGGTGCTTCTGGCAAATAGTTTAACTTACATTTAGGTGCCTCACAGGTGACGGTCTTGTCTTAAGATCGTCGTTCACATTTTCTCTTGATACTTCTCTAGTTCGGGTGTTCCAGATTCTCCATGAAGACTTTCCTCCGTCCACCTCTCCCTTACTCAGGAATTTTACAACACAAACACCTGAACTCCTCACTTTTTTTTATCATCTTCCCAACTGTAGAGTTCCCCCTCCCCCCATGTAGCAAAAACTACTCCGGCGACTCCCCAATTATAATGCCCAAATGGTAAGAATTACTGGCCTGTAATTAAAGGCAGCCCCCAGTATCGGTATAAGTATGGACAACGGACCCCGGGGTAGCCAAGTAGCTTGTGCACCCAGCCGTGCAGTAAGCTAGGAGACATAGGCAGCTTCGAGCCCCGCGGGGCTGTAGCTTAGGGGTTCCCCATGTTCAGATAGAATGGGGGCCGCCCTGTATCTTCTAGGCCACCCCTGGTAATGTAGAAATAGGGCCACTTCTGTCGTTAGGGCCCCCTTATAGTGCAGAATAAAGTCCCCCCGTAGATTAGAGCCCCCTTGTAGGGCAGAATAGCTCCCCCCCCGTAGATTAGTGGCCCCACATTGTAAGGCAGAATAGTCCCCCCACCCCACGTAGATTAGTACTTCCCTGTAATCAAATAGTTTCCCCCTAGTCATTAGAGCTCCTTGTAGGCATAGTTCCCCACCCCCTCTCTAGGTTATTAGGGCTCCCGTAGGCATAGTCCCCGCCCCACACAGTTAATAGGGTCCCCTTAGTGTATAGTTCCGCCCTTCTAGGACCCCAGTAATAGGCCCCCCCGTGTATGGCATATTCCCCCCCACAGTTAATAGGGCCCCAGTAGGCATACTTCCCCCCCGCACACTAATAGGTGGCCCCCCCTGGTAGGTATAGTTCCCCCCCCCGTCAAAATAGTTGCCCACCCTGTAGGTATATTTTCTCCCCCCCCCCCCAGTAATAGTGCCCCCTGTAGGTATAGTTTCTCCCCCCCCCAGTAATAGTGCCCCCTGTAGGTATTGTTTCTCCCCCCTCCAGTAATAGTGCCCGCCTGTAGGTAAAAAAAAAAAAAAAAAGGGTTTCTCCCCCCCCAAAGTAATAGTGCCCCCTGTAAGGTAAGTTTTTTTTCTCCCCCCCCCAGTAATAGTGCCCCCTGTAGGTATAGTTTCCCCCCCCATTAATAGTGCCGCCCTGTAGGTATAGTTATTCGATCCCCCCCCGAGGGCGGGGGGTAATAGTGCCCCCCCTGTAGTATCAGTTTCTCCGCCCCACGTAAAAGTCCAGGCACTGTATATATAGTTTCTCCGCCCCCCCCAGTAATGAGTGGCCCCCAGTATGTATAGTTTTCTTTCCCCCCCAGTAATAGTGGCCCCTGTAGGTATAGTTTCTCCCCCCCGCCCCATTAAATAGTGCCCCCCTGTAGGCAATATTTTCCCCCCCCATTAATAGTGCCCCCCAGTAGCTATAGTTTCCCCCCCCCAGTAATAGTGCCCCTGTAGTTAAAGTATCCTACCCCCCCCAGTAATAGTGAGAGCCCCCTGTAGGTATCAGTTCCCCCCCCCCAGAAATAGTGCCCCCTTTTGTAATAGTTTCCCCCCCCAGTAATAGTGCCCCCTGTAGCTATAGTTTCCCCCCCCAGAAATAGTGCCCCCTGTAGGTATAGTTTCCCCCCCAGAAATAGTGCCCCCTGTAGGTATAGTTTCCCCCCCCCAGAATACTGCCCCCCTGTAGGTATAGTTTCCCCCCCCATATATGCCCCCTGTAGTAAGTATTTTTCCCCCCCCAGAAATAGTGCCACCCTGTAGTACATAGCGTTTTTTCCCCCCCATTAAGTAATGCCCCCTGTAGGTATAGTTCCCCGCCCCAGTAATAGTGCCCCCTGTTGGTATAAGTTCCCGCCCCAGTACTAGTGCCCCATGTAGTGTATAGTTACTGCTTTCCCTCCGCCCCATTACGAAGTGCCTCTGTATTGTATAGTTTCCCCCCCCCCAGTAATACTGCCCCCTGTAGGTATAGTTCCCCTCCTTAGTAATGAAGTGGCCCCATGTAGGTATACGTTTCCCCCCCAGTAATAGTGCCCCTGTGAGGATTATTGTAGTCCCCCCCCCCCAGTAAAGTGGCCCCCTGAGTATAGTTCCCCCCCTATAATAGTGCCCCCTGTAGGTATCCAGGTCCCCCCCCCAGTAAATAGTGAGCCTCGCCTGTAGGGTGATAGTTTCCCTCCCCAGTAATAGTGTGCCCCCTGTAGCGTATATTTCCCCTCCCCATAACCGGCGAGTCCCCCAGTAGTATAGCGCTTACCACCTGCCTCACATCAGTAATAGAGTGCCCCTAGTAGGAGTATATTTCCCCCCCATTATAACGAGGCCCCCTGTAGAATAGTTTTTCCCCCAGTAAACAGGGACAGGGCCACCCTGTTAGTAATACTTTTCCCCCCAGTAACAGGCCCCCTGTAGTAGTAGTCCTTGCCCCAGTAATAGGGCCGCCCAGTAAAGGCATAGACCTCCCGCCCAGTAATATGGCCCCCATTAATAGGCCATAGACCTGCCCCCCAAGTAATAGGGCCGCCCATTAAATAGCATAGACCCCCCCCAGTAATAGGGCCCCCAGTTAATAGCATAGACCCCCTCCAGTGAATAGGCGATAGACCCCCCATCCCGAGTAATAGCGCTTGCCCCCAGTAATACATAGACCCCCCCATCTGTAATACGGGGCCCCAGTAATAGGTCATAGACACAATCGCCCCCCAAGTACTATACAGGGCCCCCAGTAATAGGCATGACACCCCCACCAAGTAATAGGGGCCCCCATAATAGGCATCAGTCACCCTGCAAGTAACTCTAGGCCCCCCGAGTATAACAGCATGATAACTCCCCCCAAGTTAATAGGCCCGCCACTTAATAGGCATAGACACACCTCCCACCCCAAAGATAATAGGGCCCGCCCAGTTAATAGGCATAGAACACACTCCCCCGGCAAGTAATATGGTGATAGGGTCCCCCCCTGTAATAGGCATAGACACTCCCCCCAGGTAATAGGGCCCCACCCTGTAATAGGCATAGACACCGGCCCCCTAATTACTAGGGGGCCCCATTAATAGGCATATACACACCTCCCCCCCAGTAATAGGGCCCCCCAGTAATAGGCATAGACACACACACCCCCCCACGTAATAGGGCCCCCAGTAAATACGGCATAGACACCCCCCGCGCGTTAATAGGGCCCCCAGTAATAGGCGATAGACCCCCCCCAAGTAAGTCAGGGCCCCCCAGTAATTAGGCATAGACCCCCCCCCAAGTCCAATAGGGCCACCCAGTAATATGCATAGACAACCCCCCCCCCTAAGTAAACTAGAGGGCCGCCCTCAGTAGATAGGGCATAGACACTACCGCCCCCCCAAGTAATTAGGGCCCCCATTAATAGGCAAAGACACACCTCCCCCGCAAGTAATAGGGCCCCCAGTAATAGGGCATACGAACACCTCCCGACCGCCCCCACACTATCTCTATAGTGGCCCCCCCAGTAAATAGGCATAGACAACAGCCTCCCCCAGGTCGGCCGAGCCCAAGTATATGCCCCCCATAATAGGCAATAGACACCCTCCCCCCCCAAGTAATAGGTGCCCGCCCGCCTAGTAATAGGCATAAACACACCTCCCCCCCAAGTAATAGTGCCCCCAGTAATAGTCATAGACACAAAAGACCTCGCCCCCAAGTACGTAGGCCCCCCAGTAAATAGGCAAAACACCCCCCCCTGCCAATAATAGTGGCCCCCGAGTAATAGCATAGACACAGGCCCTCACCCCCCAAGTAACTCAGGCTTGCCCCCAGTAATAGGCATAGAGCACCACGCCCTCCCCCCAAAGTAATAGGGTCCCCCAGCAATAGGCAAAGAGCACACCTCCCCTCCCAAGTAATAGGGCCCCCCAGTAAATCAGCAATAGGACCCCACCCAAGTACATAGGGAAGGGCCGCCAGTAATAGGCATATACACACCTCCCCCACAAGTGTAATAGGGCCCCCAGTAATAGGGCATAGACCCCCCCCCAAGTAATAGGGCCCCCGTATAGCCATAGACATGCCCCACCCAAGTAATAGGCCCCCAGTAATAGGCATAGTCACCCCCCCCAAGTAATAAGGCCCGCATTAATAGGCATAGACACCCCGCCCCCAAGTAATAGGGCCCCCAGAAATAGGTCATAGACAGCCCCCCCCCCAAGTAATAGGCCCCCAGTAATAGGCAAGACAACCCCCCCCCAAGTTATAATAGGGCCCCCAGTAAAAGCATAGACACCCCCCAATTAATAGGGCCCCCAGTAATAGGCACAAGACACCCTCCCCAAGTAAATAGGCCCCCAGTAATAGGCATAGACCCCCCCAATGAATAGGCCCCCAGTAATAGGCAAAGGACACCCCCCCACCAAGTAATAGTGGCCCCCAGTAAATCAGGTCTAGAGACAACCGCCCCCCCTAAGTAAATAGGAGGCCGCTCCAGTAAAGTCATAGACACAACCTCCCCGCCCGAAGTAATAGGCCCATCCAGTAATAGGCATAGACACCCCCACCAAGTAATAGGCCCCCCAAGTAATAGGCATAGACACCTCCCCCACGCCCCCAAGTAATTGGGCCCCCAGTAATTGAGGCATAGACACCCCCGCCTCGCCCAAGTAATAGGGCCCCCAGTAATAGGCATAGACACCACCCCCAAGTAATAGGGCCCCCCAGTAATAGACATAGACACCCCCCCCCAAGAGCATAGGGCCCCCAGTAATAGGCATAGACACCCCCCCCTAGTAATGAGGGCCCTCCAGCTCAAATCAGGGCATCAGACACCCCCCCTCAAGTGTAATAGGGGCCCCCATAATAGGCATAGACACCTCCCCCCCAAGTAATAGGGCCCCAGTACACTAGGCATAGACACCCGACGCCCCCCAAAGTAAATAGGGCCTCCCATAATGAGGCATAGACACACCCCCCCCCAAGTAATACGGGCCCCCAGTTAATACGGCCATGAGACACCACTCTCCCCCCCAAGTAATCGGGCCCCCAGCTCTAATAGGGCATAGACACACCCCCCCCCCCTCGTAAAGGTGTTACTTACCATGATGCGCGCTCGCACCCGGCGTCACGCCTCCTCCCATCCCAGCCCAAGGCGCTGCATGCTTTAGCTTGTGGGCCCAGGACAGGAAGCTCGCAGTCGGCGAGCGAGTGCTCTCCCTGCCCCGAGCGTTCATCTTTAATTAGTATCCGAGTCGCAACGGGTACGCCGCAACTACAATTAATCACACCTCATGTGATCCGCAAGGTGTGGGCGTAGCCGAGGGCGGCGGGCGCCCCCCCCGCCCTGTGCCTCACAGACCGGGCCCCGCAGCTCTGCACCGCGCAGTGAACACTTTGTTTTGTGTCTCTCACCAGCCGGCGGGCCTAGAGTCGGCATCACAGTGGTTAGCAGATGGTGTGTAGCTCTGCCACGTGCCCCCCCCCGCGGTCCACCGGGCCCGTAAGCCAACTGCTACCGCCTGGGCAACCCCGGTAGTTTACGGCCCCTGAACCATATTATAAACTGGAACATTAGCCACACTCCAAGCCCACCACTCTGATCCATGGGCTGTAGCTGGTATTACAGCTCATCCTAATTCAAGTAAATGGAGATGAGTTGCAATACCAAACACAACCACAGACAAGGGTGGTGCTGTTTCTGCAAAAAATGCAGACTGTATTTTCTTATCGCTTGCAAACCCTCTAAAGAAGAGAAAAAGTAATGGGACATGTAAATGTATCAGTATGTGAATGAAATCGCCTTGCTGCCCATATCCTGAGCTTCTATCATGGTCAGCACTGGCCGTAGGTTACGATTTTTTAACTATATTAGCATCTATCCATATAATGAAGGGTAAAATGTCCCGCTAAGAGAATGTATATATTATATGTAATAAGATGGGCTGTTAACACTCCCCACCCAGTCTTTCTTCTCCCCACACCTGTTCATCTCACCTCTGTGCTTTCACTTCTTGTTGCTCTGACATTTTAAAGCTTTTAAGTGGCTTTTTGTTTTTATGCACATTCTGCTCAGTGTTCTCAAACAGGAAGGCTAAGGATCAGTCTGCATGTGCAATACTTAGATAATTTATCAATATAAAGACTAGAAGAAACACGGGGCATGAAAATTACATAATGTCCCCATCATAACACAAAATATCCACCCTGGGTAGATACAGCCATTGAGTCGCCCCTCGGTCTCTTTTCATTAACCATTTGCTAGTTTGAGGAATTGTATGATATAAAAACCTATTTTCCTTAACCCCTTAAGGACCCGGCGTTTTTTTTGGGTGACCTTCTTTTTTCCCTCCTCCCCTTTGAAACCCCATAACTTTTTTTTTTTTTTCCACCTACATAACAATGAGGGCTTTTATTTTGCGGGAAAAGATGTATTTTATGGTGTTATTCCTATACATAGAATATATGGGAAAAAGCAAAAAAAATTCCCAATGGGACAAATTGTGAAAAAAAAATTTTTTTTTGCCATGTTTGCGGGGGTTTTCTTTTACGGCGTTCAATTTCGGTAAATATAAAAGGGTTTTCGTTTTCTTCAGGTTTTACCCCCAATACCAAACAGTAGGGTTTCCCTTTTGTTTTGGTACCAAAAAAAATTTCCAAACATTTTTTATTTTGAATTTGCGCCAGGGCCATTTTTTGGGGACCAAAACTTTTTGGTATAACACCTAGGAGTCGTGAGGGGGAAAATTTTTTCGGGCTAAAATGTACCTTTTATCGCTACGTTTGGAATGATGCGATTTTTTTGATAATTTTTATTCCCATTTTTGAGTGCTTTTAAAAGACCAAAAAACGCAATTTTGGCGTTTGGAATTTTTTTTTTCTACGGTGTCAGCGTACGGGTAAATGATGTTATTTTTTTAGATCGGATTTTTCGGGCCGGGGTTACCCAAAAATTAGTAACTTTTTTATTATTTGAATGATTTTTTTGTTTTTAAAAAGGGGAAAGGGGGGTGGTTTGAACTTTAATTTTTTTTTGTACTTTAAAACTTTATTTTATTTATTTTTTTTTTCTGTAACATGGAGGCCACCTGTGGTACTTGACCACTAGGTGGCGCGATTGTTAATACAACCCCTAATGCATTGCTTAGGCAATGCAATTAGGGTGTACAAAGATGGGGGTTTTCCCCCACTTCCTGTCTGCGGACGGAAGGGGGGGCAAACCGGCCAGGGGTAAGTGAGGGGAGCCTTCCCAAGCTCCCCACCACAATGCCCGGTAAATCGGATCGGCGCAGCATAGCTGCGCTTATCCCGTTTCACCGCACCGATAGGTGCGTGGCAGATTAGGCGTTAATTCTGCACGCCGCGCCCATCTTTGCCGCGGCGCCTGAGGTGTAAAACTCCGCCAGCGGGCGGAGCAACCCGCCGGCGCTGTTACTGCCGGGTGTTAGCGGCGATCTGCCGCTAACACCTGCCGGCTGTGCGGGGGGGTCGCGGAGCGATCCCCCTGGAAAGCCCCTTAGCGGCCCTGGGACGTACTGATACGCCCAAGGTCGTTTAAGGGGTTTAAAGGTGTTTTATTTTTTACATTAAATAGTCTTCAGAATAAGGGGACAGTGAAAACAAACAACTTGGCAATTGGATGTCATTTACAAAGCTGTCTTGTTTTCACAGTCTCCCTTATCTTCGTTTTGTGTAAACACAGTTCACCAGTGCTGGTCTTATCCCTCCTCCTTTCAATTCTTTGGCTGACAGCTCTACTAATTTACATTCTGTCTGGCCCCCGGTCGTATTCACGGGAGTGTGCATTCCTGCCTCTCTCACTCAGAATAAGGGACCAGCAACATTTCACTCTGCACAGCCAGGAGCTGCACAGTAACACTGCAGCTGCTTCTACAATCAGAAAACAGCAGAATTGTGCTCGGTGCCTAATGCTGCTGTGTGTAAACATAGTAAGGAGACAGTTCTGTGCTGCTCTGGATGAGTTCATAGAAGTCTGGATTCAACTGTGAGAGGAGAAAAGATCAGTGCTCTGAGTTCATAGAAGACTGTCCAGACTGAATGCAGGGTGTGCTATGTAAACAAACAGCTCTTACAAAATAAGACTGCATAGGGAGAGGAACGACACAGTGACATGTGGACTATGGCAGAGAGGGGGGGAGCAGGGATATGCTATGTCCTCCCACTGATCTCAAACAAACACACTGACTCTGGAGCGAGCACGAACAGCAAAGGGGGGATGATGTTATCCCCCTTCAGTTAAGAAACACCCAGCTGGGAGGGGAAGAAACGCCCCTGGATTAGAGAAGCTGAGAAACTGAAAGTACAATGAAACAGCCGAACTGATGAAGCGATACATCCCCTTTAACCCTATTCAGGCATTTTGCCTTAACTGAATCAAGAGCTCCAGCTATGAGTATAGAGAGTGAATTACAAAGAACATCTCACTCTGCAGGACCTGCCAAGTCAAAACACAGATTAGGCCTTTCGAGGGGTTTTACCACAAAATAAAATTGATGTGGGAAGTTTGCAAATTAAATAAATATTTTCTCCATTCATCATTATTAAAAATTCTGCACCATTTTAGTTTTAGCTGCTACCTTATTGATCCAGAGTATACAGCTCATCTCTGGAGGATATGACCAGGGACGAGAGCTCCTCAGTCCTGTCCGCACATGCTCAGACATCTCCTCTCAGGCAGCTGCTGTCAGTCTCTTCCTTGCCTAGTAATCACACACACTCACTGCTGAGAGTGTTCAACATCAGGTGTGGTCATTCCACTCCCGTCCTCTGTACTCCTTAGTAATTAGTCAAATGGTGCAAATAAATAAAAGGAAAATAGAAACCTTAATCAGGAACGTGCATTGAGGAAAAAAAAACACGTTTGGTACCTGCAGGCATTAGAACCTCGGACCTCTATGATGAAGGCAGAAGTGCTAACCACTCAGCTACATTGAAGCTACTCACAGCTCTTTACATACATAAACAGACCTTTGTCTGACTAGTGTGAGCACACTGTGAGGAAAGGAATGGTGATGTCAAGCCTGCAGGGTCACATGATGTGCAGTTCAAACAAATCATGCACACCCCCTTTCGAACACACTGAAAGCTGATGGAGGACAAACCACGCATGAAATTCCTTCAAACTTTAAATAGAGGCACTTAAAGGGGTATCCCTATTTAATTAGTAAGCTTTAAAAATGTAGGCAAAGGTAAATAAAGATTATTACCAAATACTTTGCTGTGCCACCCACAGCCTGAACAGGAAAGTGTTTAAAGCTTATCATAATGGTGACATCTTTAAATTATTCCTTTAACAACCCATATCAATAGGGGGTCCAACCTTTTTTCTGGGTTACTATAATCCTGGTGAGTTTATTAAAGACTGATATTTGAGAAAATAGATTGCTCTTTTATCGTGTGCCCCCTTTATGGACACAATTTGCCCAAAAAATTCCTCAGAATTTGTGCATCCATTAGGTGTAGTTTCACCTGCATGTGGCAGCCACAACATGGGAACACATTCTTATAGGTTACAGAATCTAGGGGTAGTTCTCCTTCAGTTATATGCTATAAGTTTTAATATTAAGCCTTATTCACATCACATTTCTGGTCTCCTGTTTCCAGTATCCATAGGGATACTCTGAAAAAATTAACCTTGACAGAACCATGATGGCTATAGAGATCTATAGGGCAATTATATAAATTAGACTATGTTTGCGCCATTTTATCCAATATATGCTTTGTGCAGTGGTCTACCACCCTTTCGAGTCCTATGTACAAACTGTATATGTTCAGTAAATAGGGCAAAAGCAGTCCAATTCAGACTATGTGTGCCCTAAAGAGCTCTATGGCTCCATCAACGCTCCACCACAGTATCCGTCAAAATACATTTTTCACTTTATCCCGATGGATGCCATGAATGGGGAGCAGAAATATCATATGAATGGAGACATAGATATGTGCACTGATGTTATAGCATGAAGTACACATCCTCTCAATGTGTCTCCAGACACAGGAATCTCCAAAGGACTCATAGCATGTGACATGTCACTTGGTTTGGTGACATGGGGGTGGAGGAGTGGGGGGGTCCATCTGTTTCCTGCTTTCACATAAGCCTGGGCTACTCACTGATGTTTGTAGTGTCAAAGCCATTACATGTCAAGAATTGTTAAAATGATTAACTTTCTCTGACTTTACTTCCTTATTAGTGTAGAAACAAACAAGCCGGGGGGGGGGGGGGGGCCCTCCTGCTGCGCTCCTATTTACAATGAGAATTTTATTACTATGACTTGACAGCATGGGATAGCCTGCGGTGCTGCAGAGCTGTAATCATTAGGACATACTGTATGATTCAGTATCAGGTCCCAGCTGACTACAGGCTAAAGGTAAAATGTAGCTGTCCAGCTACTGGCAAAACTACAACGCTCAGCATGCCCTGACATCCAAAGACTGCCAGATCTCTGCTTACTGTCATTGAATAGGAACATTCTTATGGTCCAAACTAGTATAGTCCTAAATCTTGCAGCTGCTCCACTTCTATGAAGCAATAATGTAACTAGAACTGTTTGTAAGTTTGCTGTCCTGTTTTACAGACCACAACCCCACTTTTAAGGTCACACCTCTTTTACAGGCCCCGACTCGCACCTATAAATCATAATCACCATCATGTTTTTATGTTATAATATTCTGTGTCAAAACTTTTTTTTTTCTGTCATGGAGCTGTGTAAGAGCTTTTTTTTGCAGGATAAATTTACATTTTCATTGGTATGATATTGGGGTACATACAGTATGGGCGACACGTATGAATGGGGCTACACCAGTTTTTTGATGTGCTTTGCAGCCAAAAACTTGTGGTAGCCCAATTCTATAGATATATAAACAGTCGTACGCCCAAACTTGGCACAATCTCCGCCAAGCATAACACTTTTGAATGCGGCAAGTTTGTGGGAGGGTGTGACCCTAGAGTCGTATAAATGCAGCAAAGTTTTGCGCGAAACGTACATATATACCAAAGCTTGGCACATAAGTGTCGTACAAATCCAACCAATTTCAAGTGGTATGGTTTGTGAAAAAATTTTTCCATAGAACTTTCAAAAGTGCTGTAAACACTTTCCTGCGACGGCCTAATAGGCTCCCGTATATAGCAAACCAGAAGGTCATTATTTGGCGTCCAGCTGCTGTGAAAACTATGGGCATCCTGCACTTGCATTGGTTGCCCATGGGCAACAAAGGGAGTCCCCTCAATCTTTCAACCACCTAGATGCCACAGCTATTTTTTAAGGGGCTACTGCAGAGGGAGCCCATCTGTACATTACAGCCAGATCCTGAGTGGGTACAGACCTATGCCCGGGTCCATCCAAAAGTGCAGTTTATATGCTTTTTTGGGGGGGTCCAGGGGGGGTGGGAAAAACTTGCTGCACTACAAAACACAGTACAACCCTCAAGCAACTGCCCCCACCTCCTTCCAGCTACTCTGCACAGGAAAAGGGAAAGCGCATTATTTTTTATTATTATTATTATTTATTTTAGAGCGCCATTAAATCCAGGGCGCTGTCATTAAAGGGAATTACATACATAACAAATTTTTAAACAAATACAATGGGGCAAAAATACTATAACTGAAACAGAGAGGAAAGAGGAGCAATGAAAGAATCAAACTCATGGACAAGGATGGCGCAGTTTCTGTAGAAAAGTAGCCATGTCTTCCCAAACAACTACCTTAATCTCAGTGAGGTGAGCTGTAATACCTGACACATCCCATAGATAAGAGTGGAGCTGTTTATTTCAAAAAGCTCCTCCTCTTGCTGTCAGTAATGTGTGTCTGTCCCTTTAAGAGACACCTGTCTGTCTGAGCCTCAGCCTAGGTTTGGAACAGACTCTCAGGGGTTATATCCCTGAATCCAATCTGGGGCCAGGTATTTAAACCCAGTTTGTTTTCTCACTGCCTGTGATTGCTTCTGTGTTCTGGATTTAGTCTCTGTGCATTTTGATAGGTGTTTCTCTGGTTCTGGACTTTGGCTTCTATCTCGGTTACTCTCCTGTTTTGTGATTTTGTGCTGCGTTGTCTCCAGGCTTGACCTCGCCTTGTCTGACCTCGTTTACCTATTGTTTTCTGTTTTGTTTGTACCATTTGTCTTTTGTATGTTGTCTGTCTGCGTCCTGTTTTAGAACATGGTTTGTTCAAGATAGGTTCATGAAAAGTTTGCCCTTTTCGGGGCGGTTGCTCTGCTCTACGCAGGGTGAGCCAGGGAGAGATTTGGGCACTCCTGACACTTCTCAATGGCTGGAAGATATACTGAGTACCAGCAGCAGGCGTCTCTGCCCATATCTGCGGGGAAAAGATAAGCGGGTGCCGGTCTTTAATAGCAAATGCTCTAGATCCCATTCCACCAATGAAAAAAGCCACGTAAAAACACATGGGGTTGCCAAATGCAAAAAAATACCGATAAAATTGCATATGGGGTGATAAAAAGGGGTAACGCCTTTCAAAAAAGGGGAACACCTGCAAATTACAGCCAATAACGCCCAAAAATATCCAAGGGGCCGGGCCCAGCATTTAAAAGGGGGATCCTGCCAAAATACTGTACCCTAAGCCCCCCATGTTTTGGGGCAAAAAAAGATGACTACTAAAAAAATAAAAAATATGAGGTATTAGTTTTTTTAAATCAACTAAACCTATTTTTGGGTATTGTTGCTTTTTGCAATCCCCCTATGTGTTAAACTGGGTTTTTTTGCATTGGTTGAACGGGTATCTAGAGCATGATTTTCAACCATGGCCGCACACAGGTGGGGTGTGCCAGGGGGAAATTTCCCCAAACAGGTCCCCTGTTTTTTCAGGGCCTTTCCTAGGGGGGGGCAGGCGTGCGGTCGCCCAGGGCGCCGAGCTCCGCTCACCCGCGGGGGCGCCGGGGGCCGCCCTGCCCGCCCGGAGGGCGCCCCCACTCTGCGCACTTTTTTATAACGCCCCGCAGAGCCAGCAGCAGCGGGAGGAGGCGGGGGGCGGATTTCCTGTCCTGACCCTCCCCCCCTATAACTAAGGGGGCGCACACCTCACCGGCCCCCTGTGACCTGGGTTCCTCGGTGGAACTCTGCCGCCGTGAGCCCCCCGGGGGCTGCGTGCAGCGTAAGCCGTGATGACGTCAGTCTTACACCGCTCTGCACTCCCACTGCCGACAGCCCGGACCGGGAAAGCACGGACCCAGGTGAGTAAAACTTTTGTTATTTTATAATTACTTACAGGGGGATCACGGGACAAGGGGCACACTGGCTACAATGGGGGCATCCTGGGTACAAGGGGGGTCACTGGCTACAAAGGGGGACACGGTACAAAAGGGCCACTGGGTACAAGGGGGCCCTCCTGGCTAAAGGGGGGCATCCGGCTCAAGGGGGGGATCACTGAAAAGGGGGGGGGATACGGCTACAATGGAGCAATTGGCTAAAGGGGTGGGGGAACTCGGTAGAATTTATATTATTAAAAAATATGTATAAAATGTACTTTTTAGTGTCATTTTGTCCCTTTTGGTTTTGGGGGTGTCCCGGATTTTTTTAAAATGTAAAAAATGGCCCGCTAAAAAAAGGGTTTAAAAAACCCCTGACAGACATTTGGGTCTTAATGATGTCACCTCTATTTCTTTCCCCGCAGCAAAGGGTCAGAGACTTAAAACACATAGTAAAAGTCCGATAAACTTTCAATAAAATTTTTCATATTGCCCGGTTTGGGCCTCAACCAAAGGAAACCTCCTTGCCTTCCCCTTAGCTCACAAAAAAAACATACTTGAGGGTATATTTCAAAGTGAATATACACTTACTTTTTACATATAAAAGTATGCTGGATAACCCTATTTTAACACGGGGGCTGCATGGTTTGAAGGGAACCATACGTTTTTTGTACAAGTAAAAGTTTTTATATTACAAAATAAAAATATGCCCAAATATGTTTTGTTTATGGGCCCCGGACGCCTGCTCGGGGCCAGTTTTTCTTCCAGCCATGAGCAGTAATTGTAGCTTTGTAGTTTTTCCCTCCTGACACTTACCTAAGACAGGATATTCTCTTTAAATTAGATACAATTCTACTACTGTACAGTTCCTTGAGAGGTGGTGGCCTGCCACAATGTAATATTCGGGTCTATGGCATCACACACAACGAAAGGGGGAACTTGAACCATTTATTTGGTCCCAACTGCTTCAGAATCGCAGCACTTGCCCATTGATCGGCCCTTCCCATGTTGTTCAGCACCTCACCGGCTAGGCCCGTATACTGTGGGACTCTTTGGGAGGGTTTGTTCTGCTCCATTCCCTCTCTCTTTCTCTTCCACCAGCAACTAACTACTTTTTCTGCTTTTCTAGGATTATTATGTTCTCCTCCTCCTTTCCCCAAAATTCCCAAAACTACCCAATGTCCAAGGGGGAAATTGGGTTCAAACCACGCTCAAGAACTTTGGGCTTAAAACCACTGGTGGTCTGGAAACTTGTGCAGAGAGAGTTGGACCATGTGCATATTTCTGTTTTGCAGCCAAAATGGATGGTAAAAAAATGAGTGGGTCTTATGGCCGGGAAAACCCCCATAGGGCAGACAAATTTACTAGTGCAGCCTGTCAAGAAACATCTAGATAGGGCATGGGGTAGCCTCCTGAAGACCCACAGTGACAGGTAAAGGGGTATTCCCATTTCACTGATGCTTTAAACATGTAGGCAAAGGTAAATAAAGACTATTACCAAATATATTGTTGATTTTGCCTCCCTTCAAACAGAGCAGATTAGCTTCGTTCAAGGTATCCTCCCCAGGTCGGACTGGGCCGCCGGGGGTTCGGTGAATCCCCCAGTGAGCCCCCCCCCCTGAGCTGCTGTGGGCCCCGGAGGCGTGCCGTTCCCCCCCGGCGCACGGGCCCCCCACCCGGTCCCCTGAAAACCCGGGGCCTCGCCCGGGGTCAAGGGGGGGAGGGGGACTAATGTCCCCGTCCCGGGGCTGCGCGGTGTCAGGGGGGAGACAGCCCCACTAGGCTGCGTCCGCAACCGTCGGGCGGCTTAAGGCATTAGCCCCGGCCCCTATGCTGAGTAGGGCGGTGACGTCCATCCTGCGCCGCCTTGCGGGGGAACGGGAGCGGCAGGAGCAGAGTCAGGTGAGGGGCTGCTGTTTTTTTTTTTTTTTTTTAACCCCTAAAGGGGGCCCGGCTGCAAAAGGGGGGGGCCCCTGGCGCTAAAACCCTTGGGGGGGCCTGGTGCCAAAAGGGGGGGGGCCCCCGGCTGCCTAAAGGGGGCCCTGGTTTTTGGGGGCCTTTTAAAGGGGGGCCCGGGCTGCCTAAAGGGGGGGGCCCCTTTTGGGGGGCCCTCCCAAAAAGGGGGGGGCCCGGGTACCAAAAGGGGGGGCCCCCCTGGCCCCTAAAGGGGGGCCCTGCTACCGGGGGGGCCCCTGATTCCTAAGGGGCCCTATTCCAAAAAGGGTGGCCCTGACTTCCAAAGGGGGGCCCTGATCCCTAAAAAGGGGGCCTGTTTTCAAAGGGGGGGCCCTACTGCTAAAGGGGCCCTGACGTCTAAAAGGGGCCCTGACTCCCAAAAGGGGGGCCCCTGACTCCCAAAGGGGGGTCCTGACTAAAAAAAAGGGGGGGCCCCTGACAAAACTACGGGGGGCCTGACTCCCTACAAATAAGGGGGACCCTGACTACCTGAAACATACAAAAGGGGGCCCTTACTTCCTTTTGCACACTAGCTTTTTAAAAAAGGGGACCCCCTCTGGGGGACCCTTTTCCTGCACACTAGCTAAAGGAGACCCCTAACTGTCGTTCTACCTAAAGGGGCCCCTAACTGCCTGTAACTACCAAAAGGAGCCCCCTAACTGCCGGTTCCCTCCCTTAAGGGGGCCCCCCTAACGCCTTTTATATACCAAAAGGGAAGCCCTAACTCCCTGTTTACTCCCAAAAGGGGGGGCCCCCAACTGCTTCGCCTATTTAAGGGGACCCTACTACCTACAGTTTCCCCAAAGGGGGGGAAACACCACCTACAGCCTACCAACGGGGTCCCCAACACCTACCTCACCTCCCCCAAAAGGGGTCCCCCCCCTAAGTACCTATAAAATTCCCAAAAAGGGGCCTGCTTATCAACGGGGCTACTTACCTACCCACCCGTGCTAGGTACCCACCAACCTATTTGGGTTTTGGGCCCTAAAACTTATCCAGCGGGGGTTCTCCCAAAAATTTGGGGCCTATCTAGTTACTTGGGGCCCTTGCCTTTTTGCCTACCGGGGTTTGATTTTGGAAATTAATTGGAGGGAAGAAACCTATAGTTGTAGCATTATCCCAGGGGGGGTTAGTCCCCCTCCCCACCCCCCAACCTCTTAGGATATAGGCCTCTAATTATGGGTTGTACCCGCTCTCCCGCCCCTGGGAAGCTTGTACAGAGGGGGAATAGGGAAAGAATGCTGGAAATTTAGGATTTAAAATTTGTGGTTTAAATTTGAGGATATTGTGGCTAGGACAAGTATAATGGGGGTGGAACGGATTAGAAGAAAAGGGGAATAAAAACGACTCATGGGAAGAGAAGACTCACAGATGGAACAGTCCCCGGGGAGCCCTTTTTCAGGGGCTATTTTACTTCTATATTGGACAGGCCGTATTCACTGTAAATGTGTACCTGAGCTGGTGTTGGCCACTAGTGGTTTTGGGGGATTTTTAGGTTATACCTTTATGGTGTCTGACCCTATTGGGCTCAATGGGTGTTGTAGGTTTATACCTAGCTGGTGTTGAAAAAATTTTTGGTCCTAAAGGTGGGGTTGTAGGTTAACTAGCTGGGGTCTGCCTCTTGTGGGCCCCTAAGGGGTGTTTTAAGATACCTGACTGTGTCTGACCCCTATGGGCTCTATTGGGGTGTTGTAGGTTTTCCCCGATTTTTTTTCTGCCCATGTGGGGGCTCTATATGGGGTGTTGAGGTTTACCGAGCGGGTTTTCTGCCTCTTGTGGTCTCTATATGGCGTGTTGAAAAATTTTACCTGACTGGTGTTTACCTCTATGTGGCTCTAATGGCGGGTTGTGGTTATACCTGAGTGGTGTTACCTCTATGTGGGTCTTTTAAAGGGGTGTTTTAGGGTTATACCTGAGCTGGTGTTGACCTCTATGTGGTTTTTAATTTTTTTTATGGGGGTGTTGGTTTTGGGTTTTTAAGGTTTATCTGTGCGGGTAAGGCAGGGACAGGTGTTTTGTTTTTAAGAGTAGCGAACACCTGACCCCGTGATAGGAGTTAGACTTTTTTCTTTCTTGCTGGGGATTTTTTTTTTTTTGGGGGGGAAGGTGGTGGGGGGGGGTGGTGGAAAAAAGGGGGGGGGAAAGTGGGTGGGGGGGGATATTGTTTGGGTGGAGGGGGGTATTGTAGGGGGGTGGAGGGGTTTTTTTGGGGGGGGGGGATTTTTTATTGATGTGGGTGGAGGGGGATTTTGGGGGGGAAAGGAGGAATACTTAGCCCTGTTTCTATGATAGTTAGCTGACAGATATGTGATCCCTTTGGATTGTACTACACAATACGTTCTGTTTTTTCCACTGTATTTTTGTGGGAAAATGGGGGGCATTTACGTCCGAGAGGGGGACAGTAGGTGGGCCCCCCCAAAATCAATTCCCCCGTGGGCCCCCGGCCCCCCCCGTTGACACTGCCTCCACCCCGCCCCCCGATACAGGCACACCTGTCCGGGGGGGGGTGTGCTCGCTCCCCCCAGGCCGTCCTGCATTCACCTATCGCCTCCCCTTTTTGTCCCTTCCTACCACCGCATGCGTCCCCGCTCCTTAGGGTGCGTGCACGCACCAGCTTTGTTAAGTTTAAAGGGCCAACGCAACAGTGATTGGTGATCACCGGACGCTGACCCTATTAAACCCTGCCCCTTCTTAATTCCTTTGCTGGATCTTTGGTGTCCTTGAGCCTAATGAAAAAAACCTTTCCCGAGTCCTTGCTAGTGTTTTCATGTACCGTACTGCTTGCCTCTGTCCCTTGACCACGAACCTCTGCTGCCTGTCCTGACCTTCCTGACCGTCCCCAACTAGTTTGTCATATGATTTTTTTACCTGCGCCCCTCAGCTGCCACCAAAAAAAGTTGCGTAGGGTTTAGGACCTTAGGGCCCCCCGCCACAGCAACCCAACCTGCCTTGGATGGGGTTTGGGGAAAACCAAACCTATTAATTTCCCGCCCCCTGGGGGATTTAACCACCGCTTTGGTGTTCCAGAGGATCCCTTCTCCATACCCATTACTTCTGTTATGTACACAAGTTTCCTTTTTTTCCCAACCCCCTACTGTGTTTACCCCCCCCTCTTTAAAGTTTGGCCCGGGAGTGACATCACTCACTGTAGAACAGGAGCTTGCTTATGTTTCTTAGTGACGAACTTCAATCCTTTAGAGCTCTGTAGCCTCGTACACTGCTGTTTAGACCCATTCATTACCAATGTTCCTATAACAGACTCAGCTAGGAATAGCAAAGCTGAAATTTTTAGCTTGCTGTGGGTTGCCACAGCCTGAACAGGAAGTGGGAGCCTGTGAAACAGCATGGTGAGAACATCACTTTAAGGTGAAAATTCTGACTTTTTAAGGACTTTTGAGGTCTCACATGACCTCCACCACTTGCCTTGGAAAAGGATCACTTAAAAGTAAGAATTAAGTAATGTTGGAGCATTAGTTACAGCAAGTGTGGTCTTCAACCATTAAACTTATTATGCAATTCTTTGACCTGCAAGCATCAAGCATTCGTGCCTTTTTGTAAAACAAATATAGACTATTTTTATCCACCATGTTCTACAACCATTCTTCAAGGGCAACACAATATTCTATTCCTCGCTTTTGGTGATGTAATGCAGATAAATCTGAAGTCATCTCTGAAAAGTAGCATTTATTGTATGCTGTCCTCTAGGGGTTTTTTTTAAACCCAAATTTAATTTCAAATTTTTTGATAACTGCCCACCTTCAATAAAAAAAGGGGATTAAAGGTCTGATGCCATCTTCTTCATATAGAATGTCCTGTAGCTCACAGCATCCTGTCCTTGGCTGTCATTTCACAATTTCTCCAAAATTTTTTTCTTTCAGCCCCCTGTTTTTTCCCTTTCCTTTATCGTGGTGACCCCCCCAGACAATTTTATTCACCCTTTTTAAGCCCGGAAGTTTTTTGCCCGTTCCGTTTTGGCTTCCCCCACAGCTTGCCTTCACCTCCAACCTGTCCACCAACTTCCTATGTCATTAATACTGACCTGTCATCCGCTGTCACCCCATCACCCTGCGCTGCGGTCATATATCTCATCAGTTGCTGGTGGCACAAGGCACAGATGTGATCTGCTCTGCAGATATGTTTTCCTGGTGGCCTATAATGGGCACCTTAGCCTCATCCTGCCCATTCAGGTCACCCATAGGAGAAGCAGCACATATAATTCACATTATACTGTTTGCATAGCTGTATTTTATAATTTCTACTACCAAATTAACCAGCTCCAGTATCCTAGATATATCATTGCACAAACATATTACAGACTCTGTCTGCTTTGGAGAGACACTTGCTTACAAATTGATTAATGTCCCACTGTTACAATTCCCAGATTAAATCTACAGTGCTCCCGCTAGTTAAAATGTTCCCCAGATCAATTTTCAATTTTTCAATGGGCTTTCCTGGGCATTGTTTTTTGAGTGTTTTTTTGGGCATGATCCAATGATTTCATGGTTTTTACTTTGGGAAAACTCTGTATTAGTGAGGTCATGAAGTGATTGGCGCCTTGTAGAACCTCTTACAGTACCGTGCGGTACTACATGTCCTGTACTGTCTTACATGTATAGGAGGGCATGCAGTGATTGGGGTCTGTACATTCTCTACAGTACCGTGGGTACTACTGTCCGCTGTTTTTCTG